>JAUCBJ010005536.1:0-123592 GCA_032718475.1 Nemertoderma westbladi
CCCCTTTGAGTATTTACTAATTTATCGCGTTCTAGCGCGATACTTTGCTGCACTTCTTGCAACTCTAGCCTACTTTCCCTTACTGTGCCCTTGAATTGCTGAACAGTCTCCTGCATCTGCCCGAGCAGGAGATCCATCCCCCGCCGTCTCTCGTCCACCCATTCGACCGCCGAAGCGGGAGTCGCCAACGTTGTAGCGGGCGGACGAGGGACAACGGGCGACAAATCATGAATATTTCGCTCGGGGTCCAGGACCTGAACTGTCTCCTGGGCAGTTCTACTGGGCACAGGTAGCTTAGTGCTATGCAGAGGGAATTTAGAGGTAGCTTCAGGGAGCACAGGTGTATCTATCACCGAAGGGGTGATTTCAAGAACAGGCCTAATTATTTCAGGCTCATCTACTATAGTAGGGAGTCTTTCTATTTTAATTATTTGGTCTGTGGGCTCTGTACTACCTAAGTTGGTGTTATTTAGTTGCCTTCTAACAGCTGGAGGCAAATCAGGCAATTTCTGACGGTGGAATGTTCTTTTACGTCTGCTTAGACGAGATCTATTTCCTTTGCCTTCAGTATCGGTGGTATCGCCTTCCTCCGATGATGTATATCCCTGTCTTTTGGGAGTAGATCGATTCATCATCTGCATATTGCTAGCTGTTAACTGTTTATTTATGCAGTCTTGATTCTCCTGAATGTTTTCCAATTCTAACTGGGTGATCTCTTCAGCCGCTCTCCGTTCTGCTTCCGCCACCGCTGCCGCTTTTGCCTCTGCCGCTGCCGCTTTTCTTTCTGCCTCTGCCACTGCTGCTATCTTTCTGTCTTCTATACGTTTTTTCTTTACTTGCTCCTCCTGGACTCGTGTGATGCGGAGTAGTTCATCAAATTTAGCCTGGTTCGCAGCCCTCATTTCCACATCGATGGCATCCAACACAAGCTTGGTTCCTTCACTATTAGGGCTAAGTCCCTCTAACCTTCTCCTCAACTCGTCATCACCTAAAAAACGTTGATAGTCTGACAGATAGATGTCAATGGCATCTCTCTTATGCGGTTTCTCTGCAGTCGCTTCACTTTCCACTTGGGAAAAAGTAGCGTCTGTTGATTCTCCATGGGTTGAGCGTTCCTCCAGCTGAGCTTTCCACTGAGCTGTTCCTTGAACTTGGCGACTCACCCGTTGAAACCAAGTCTTTACGGCAACTTGCAACGACGTGTCTTGTCTTCTTTTAGAAGCCTCTTCAAAGGCTGATAATATTAGCCTAATTCGCAGAATTCTTTCTCTAACTTGATAAAGCAGTTGTCCCTGCTCTTGAGGTCCTTGAGGTTGTTGTAACAGTTGTTTTTCCACTCTCTCCATAGAGCTGAAGAATCCCTGTGCGTATCCGGCTGCGGACCTCTTCCACACAGCTGGATCGATGGTTTCCTTGGCTACTCCCATCCGGTGTATGTCTTCCCAGGCAGCTTCTGATAAATCAAACGGGAGTCCGTGTCCGGGGAAGTTCCATTGCGACTCGACCATGGACTTCAGTTCTTCCCTTGTGTATCCAGCATAACTATCTCTAGTTGAACGCTGGCTTCTCGCCCAATCGATCTGGTGTTCTTCCACAGCGATCAATAACCTAGTGAGTACGGCTGCAGGAAGGATGAGAAGGGGATCCGAATAAACCGCATCCATCATCTTTGCTCCGTGTTCTGGTGTCAGTTCTACAGTATCCTCACTACTGGAGCTGTTGGGCCGTTGAGAAGTAAGTTCTTGGCTCGTGGGTTGTTGCTGTTCCGCTGCTTCTTGGTCCCGCTTGACCTGAGCTTGAGTGCTTATGATAGACCTACGATGTTGGACCAGCCTAGGTTCTTTTATTACTACTGGAGGGATGACCTTCCTCACAGTGGGAGGTGAACTGAACTTACGACTAGACGGTTCTACGCCTCTATCTGAGTCGCAGATAGTTACATCTAATAAACTGTCTGACAGGTTCTGCTTAGTATCAGACATGTTTATGTGTACAGTTGAATGTCTACTGCTGTATTACAGTCTGAGCAAGTCTAGTAACTCAGTATTAACTGCTAGCCTAGTAATTAATTACCGGTACTGCTACTCAGTGTAGCGTGATATATATAATATATTAGAATACCGGTATGCTTATAGTATATATAACTATATAAGTATTATTACAGACTAGGTTTATCACAGAATACCGGTATAATTTTAGCACAAATATATATAAATATATAATAGGCCTATTGGGAATACCGGTATACAGCTTACAGTTTTGTAGTATATATAATTATAATTCTGGACTAGAATTAATTATAATGTACCAGTATAATTTCAGCCTAAATTTATAGAAATAAAGATAATAGGCCTATCGTAAATACCGGTATGCAGTTTACACTTATAGTGTATATATATAATAAGTATAATTACAAACTAGAATTAATTATAAAGTACCGGTATAATTTCAACCTAAATTTATAGAAATAAAGATAATAGGCCTATCGTAAATACCGGTATGCAGTTTACACTTATAGTGTATATATATAAGTATAATTACAAACTAGAATTAATTATAAAGTACCGGTATAATTTCAGCCTAAATTTATAGAAATAAAGATAATAGGCCTATCGTAAATACCGGTATGCAGTTTACACTTATAGTATATATATATAAGTATAATTACAAACTAGAATTAATTACAGAATACCGGTATGATTTCAACCTAAAATTTATAGAAATAAATATAATAAGCCTATTGTAAATACCGGTATATCAATTATTTTAAATAACTGAATTTCTGAATTTCAAGGGTTACTTGGTTACCTTACTTACTTTATTACCGTTATTTGAGCAGTAATCCAACTGATATTGAGACCTAATGGTTGTATGGTAGGCCTACTATTTTTAAATCGTTAGATTTGATTTATAATATATATATACCCGTTTTAATGGGTTTTGTCAATGTTTGAAATAAATGTTATTATTTCTGGGGAGTAATCACTACACAAAGCGGTGCGCTTTCAGTGAAGTGTTACTTATAGGACACTAAAACAAATAATACTAATTTACCTAAGTTACTTAATACTACAAATTACGTACAATTCGGGTGAGATTACAATCTCTAAATAAACACAAAAATTTACAAAAAGCACAAAATACGAATTTTCAGGGTAATTTTACAAGAAGTCTACAAACCAGCCTAACAAAGGGTTAGAATTCTGGTTATTACAACGGACAGGGTACTGCGGTATTTGAAAATAATACGTAGTAGTAAATACACTGCGTTGTCCAGATAGGAAAATACCACCGCCTGACGACCTATAGCCGTATCGCTATAGGTACTACGTTATGTATCACGGAGTGTTCCTACCTAGAAGTTAATAGAGCTAATCGAACGTGCCTATCAACCACTTTACAACACAAATATAATGCCTAC
This sequence comes from Nemertoderma westbladi, assembly GCA_032718475.1. Lineage (NCBI taxonomy): Eukaryota > Metazoa > Xenacoelomorpha > Nemertodermatida > Nemertodermatidae > Nemertoderma > Nemertoderma westbladi. The sequence continues at coordinate 3,422 of JAUCBJ010005536.1, forward strand.
ACTAATTACTTTCGGAAAGCACTGTACACTAAACCCTAAATTAGGTACGAGTACTTGTACAACAGATAATCAGTAGTTAAATATACTTGAACAACTAAAAGAACCACGGCATCTGCTGGAGTGACCGGTGCACAAAATCACCAGTCTTTACCTACGCCAAGCAGCCCGTGTAGTACCGGGGTTAATTTAACTATAGCGGTATGTATAACAAACACAATTATTGTAGGAACAAACTTGGGGAATGAATGTTGCGAATAATCGCATAAACTCTGAATAATAAATATTACGCTACGCGTACAAACCACTCAAACAAAATGCAGACCAAACACTGACAGACTACTATCAAGCCTAAATAAACTACAGGACATGCAGACTCCGAAATGATTAGGTAGTATGCGTTCTAACCCAGTAGTACGACTTATTCTTTAGTTGGGGGTTTACCTTACAGCATTGGCTGCCCCTACTTCCTAACCGTTCTTTATCGGACAGAGGCCCTACACACACTGCAATCCGTTCAGACCTAATAACAGCCAGACAACTATCCAGCCTACAAATTATCTAAATAAATATTATACGCTACCTGTACAGACTACACAAACAAAGTACAGACTAAACGATGGCAGACTACTCTCAAGCCTAAATAAACTACAGGACATGCAGACTCCGAAATGATTAGGTAGTATGCGTTCTAACCCAGTACTACTAGGATCGGCATGCTGCATTGCAGCTGCATTTTTAAGAATGCTGTGCCGGCTTGTCAACAAAATTGCGCCGCCACAACTCCCTATCACCCATGACATTTGCTAGATCATCCGCATCTTTAAGGCCAGTGTCCTTTAAGATGCGTCTCAAGAAAGTCATGGGCTGTCCACCATGCTTATTCACTCCATGAGGCTGCCAAAGTACAAGATTATGCACTGGCTGGTCCTCACGGCGAAAGCAATGTCCTGCAAAGCGGAGGCGATTTTGTTCTAGTGTCAAGCTTGGGGGAACCAATGAGACACCTCCAATGTTATATAGTGTCTGGTTGGAGATGTGTGCATTGTACTTGACACAATGTACCCGGCGTAGCATTCTTGTGAATGTGCCATCCAGAGATTTGGTGTCCTCAGCAGTTAGAGCCCAGCATGGCCTCCCGTAGATGAGTACTGGAACTACTGCTGCTCTAAATAATCGGACCTTAAGTTTCCGATTAATTCTAGGTGACTTCCAAATCCTGGAAAGCCTATTCAAGGCTGCCCATGCCTTTCCCTTACGTATTCGAAGGTCCTCACCTGACTTCCGGATCCATGATCCCAGGTAACAGAAGTCGTCCACATGCTCAAGCATACCATCCTTTGAGCTTATGCTCATCCGATCAGAGACTTGCTGAGGACTTTCAAAGTTAACTGTCAGAATTTTGGTCTTTCTGGAGTTAATAAAAAGACCAACACTAGAAGCAGCATGTTCTAATGAGCTGAGGAGCCGCTGGGCTCCCTCTAATGATTCTGAGAGTACTCCTAAGTCATCAGCAAAGTCTAGATCAGTTAGGTACTTGGCAGGATTTCCTCGACTTCTGGAGCCAGTAGGTGGAGTTATCATCACCCCATCATCATTATGATGATCTAAGGACATGCGTAGAATATAGTCAACCACAATAATGAACAAGAATGGTGCAAGTGTGTCTCCTTGGAGGACGCCCCATAACACTTCAAATGGTTCTGTGTCACCATCAACAGTAGACACAAATGTTGTCGAACCATCGTATACTGATCTGATTGCTGCAATAATTTCATCAGGAATGCCATATAATGAAAGTATGCTGAACATACGTGAGCGAGAGACTGAATCAAAGGCCTTGAAGAAGTCAACAAAGATAACAGCCAGATGCCTGTCTTTCTTTTTTGATAACTCTTCAATTATCCTTCTAAGTGCCAAAATGGGCTCCATGGTCCCACGACCTTTACGGAACCCATTCTTATTTCCACGTAGCAGTCTCTCAATGGGATCCCTGATGCGATTTAATAGAATTCTATTGTATAGTTTTGCAGCAATCGAGATCAATGAGATTCCCCGAAAAGAACCATAGAGTGTTAGGTTGCCCTTCTTGGGAACTGGCACCAACTTATTTGTTTTCATTTCTTGTGGGACTCTTGTTGTACGGTACATGTCTACTATGATGGGATAGATGAGCTTTAAACACTCAGGTATTTTAAAGACCTCAGGGGGAACACCATCTACTCCACTGGCACGATTGGTCCTAATGCTCCCCGCAGCAGCCCTCACCCCCGCAAAGGAGACATCGCCAATGGGAACACCCGGGAGTACAGACTCAGACACTTTTACTTCCATAAAGCCACCAGGCAACACCCTGTCACCACTGAGGAGCCCCCCAAAGTGGGCCCCCCAACCACCGAGGCGATCGGCCGGCGACCCAGCCCCAAACCTCACTTCTAACCCAGTAGTACGACTTATTCTTTAGTTGGGGGTTTACCTTACAGCATTGGCTGCCCCTACTTCCTAACCGTTCTTTATCGGACACGTGATCTACACACACTGCAATCCGTTCAGACTTAACAGCAATCAGACAACAGCTCAGCCTACAAATTGTCTGTACAATATGATCAGGCTTACACGCCTTCTGTTCAATACTGGCCTACAAATAAATAAAACTGACAGAAATAAGTAAGCTCCAAAAGAAACAAGGGGTGTACAGTCCCTAATCTCTTAAACAGCCTACCGGTATACAACACCACAATCGAATAATACTAATGTACTTATACTAGAAGTACCGGTTAGGACAGTTGGGCCTACAAACCTACTGAAGTACCGATTCTGGCAGTTGGACCTACGGGCCTACAGCAGTACCGGTTCTGGCAGTTGGGCCTACTGACCTACAGATGTACCGTTCAGGTTTACCGGTTGACCGGTACTTTCAACTTTATTGCTTACTGCAATAAAGAAGCTATATCCGTTATTGTTCGCGCTTTCAGACCTTTGGCAGTTTAACCCGCCAAATTAGGATGTCTTTTAGATAATAAATCACTTTTAGCCTATGACAAGTATTTGATTCACTACACTAGTCGAAACCAATCTGTGCGCGATCATTCACCCGCTGGATATACCCGGGAGATTGGGTTCGACGGCTTAATCTTATTGCTATGTAAGCCTAATGTATTATTCGACTGACAGTATTATATAATCTCTGACAATATTATTCACCTTCGGGGAATATTAACAGTACCTTTAGGACGTGGCGCTCTATCTATATAAACAGAGTTATGACTTAAACTACTCACAACGATATGGCTTAGTTATAATTCACATATATGGCGCATTCTTTAGGAAATGCTTCGTTATCAGTCTCACTCATACACAATGCTGCACAATACTGCACACTAATCTGCCGATCTTCACTGATTTTAGTCACATATAAAAGGAACACGGACCGAATCATGTAGGGTCTATCAAATAACATTAGATTCACTTCAAACCACTTTAACATAAGTCACAATCGTTATATGTAACCTTTCTCTCTTACCTTCGGTATATCAAGAATATTGGGTTTTCGGGGTTATTTATCGTTATTCCAAATATAATAATTCATCAACCATATTATGGAGGACCGACAGCAAATAGCAGTATAACAATATAAAGTATGCACAGTGTTACACAGTATGCAGTGTCAGTAAGATATTAAGTGTTGTTAGTTAGTTCATCAGTTTGTTCATTAGTTTGTTCATTAGTTTGTTCATTAGTTTGTTCATTAGTTTGTTCATTAGTTTGATAACGGATATATGTCCTTATAATTAAGCCTACTAGTGTTAAGCTAAAAACAGAAAGGCACAAAATATTTCCAAGCCGTTCTCTCCTGGCTTAGAATCACCAACAACACTAAAAACTGATAAGAATAACCTTATTTACAAAAGCTTCCACCCACCACAGAGAATGAGCATACAGATAGGAAAATTCAGTTCAGTAGATCTGTGATAGGTCGAAATCAAAACCAACTCAAATCCTATTGGCAGATACAGAAAGCAGGGCTGTGGGGCAACCTTCCCAAGCTGGTTGGACGATCAAACGTAGCCCAGATCCCTTCGCACAGCAAATCAGCCAATCAGCCGGTAGCTTGCACTATTCGAGTTATAGATCCCTTTTTAGAGTATTCCAGCGCCTGGGGGGAACTGGTTAGCAAGGCAAACGAATCAGTTATCCCACAAAAGCTTTTACACTGTTCTCGCGATTCTCCGGACGGTTTTTTGGTCTCTGGATAGGTCTCTGGTTCCCGGGTATTGAAAACAGACATTTTACCCAGAGATCAGTGATTTGACAAATTAGAAATACAGTAGATATTTAAAAATAGATCCTGTACAACACAAAATGTGAAATGAAGATTATTTTTCACAAATTTTTTACAATTAATTATTTCTTTCATTTTCAAACTATTTTACATACACTGCTTCAACACAATTATATATTCACTTTTACACTATTTCTATTTATAATAAATGTACCGATAATCTTCTATTTAATTAATTTAAGGTGCGTTTAATTTTAAGTTAAATTAGCACCTGTTCTTATTTAAGGATAAGGGCGCTTAATTTGAGCACTCATAATGTTTCAAAATGAAAGAAAGGGCTGTTCTCCATTCAATTTGTTATAGGATGGATAATATGACGTCCAAATGGAGAGAACGAGCGTAACGAGGCTTGTAAATGGGACGATTAGAGTACTATACCTGTGCACTAAGTATTCGTAAATGATTAAGTTTATAGTACATTGAAATGTTTATGATTTGAACAATTGTAAAATAAGTGCCTTTAACTAACAAAGTTAATTAACAAATATATATCTACTGTATCATACTATACACTGTAAATGTAAATATCTGAATATGGCCGGAGAATCCTGATGAAACAAAAGAACAAATTAAAATGTACCCGAACGAAATGGCCAATCTTATAAAAACAATAAGACATTAAAATTTACCCAAACTGCCCATGCCTTTCCCTTACGATTTCGAAGGTCCTCACCTGACTTCCGGATCCATGATCCCAGGTAACAGAAGTTGTCCACATGCTCAAGCATACCATCCTTTGAGCTTATGCTCACCCGATCAGAGACTTTCTGAGGACTTTCAAAGATAACTGTCAAAATTTTGGTCTTTCTGGAGTTAATAAAAAGACATGCTGCAATAATTTCATTAGGAATCCCATATAATGAAAGTTTGTTGAACATACGTGAGCGAGAAACTGAATCAAAGGCCTTGAAGAAATCAACAAAGATAACAGCCAGATGCCTGTCTTTCTTTTTGGATAACTCTTCAATTATCCTTCTACTGTAAGTGCCAAAATGGGCTCCATGGTCCCACGACCTTTACGGAACCCATTCTGATTTCCACGGAGCAGTCTCTCAATAATGGGATCCCTGGTGCGATTTAATATAATTCTATTGTATAGCTTTGCAGCAATCGAGATTAATGAGATTCCCCGAAAAGAACCATAGAGTGTTAGGTTGCCCTTCTTGGGAACTGGCACCAACTTATTTGTTTTCATTTCTTGTGGGACTCTTGTTGTTCGGTACATGTCTACTATGATGGGATAGATGAGCTTTAAACTCTCAGGTATTTTAAAGACCTCAGGGGGAACACCATCTATTCCACTGGCACGATTTGTCTTAATGCTCTTTGCAGCAGCCTTCACTTCTGCAAAGGAGATATCGTCAATGGGAATATCTGGGAGTACAGACTCAGACACTTTTACTTCTATAAAGTTATCACGCAATACCCTCTCATTATTGAGGAGCTTTTCAAAGTGGGCCTTCCAACCATTGATTCAGCCTTAACCTTGGTGGTTGGTTGGCTTTTCCGCCCAGTAAGCAAGTTGATCGATTCCCATGCCTGGGATAATTGCCTGCTGTCATCAGCATCATTGATGGCATCAACCTGTTGGTTTATTAGCTCCTGTAGATTAACAGAGTACTGCCTGTTGAGGGACCTAGATGCAGCCTTAACTGCATTCTTGGCCGCTGTAGTCTGTTTGAGTCGGGACTCTTTCTGCGCCTTATGAAGGTCATTTCGGCACTTCTGAATTTTGTTGTCAGTCCAGGGGGCCCTTTCCCTGTTTCGAGGGTATACAGGAACTGTTTCTGCAGCTGCTAAGTTAACTGCTTCTGTTGAGGCAGTATAGCCCTCGCAGTGATCTGCCGCCTCAGAGGCAAGAACCTCATACCTGTTGCTCAGCTGTAGTGTGAAGCTGGATCTCACACTTGGCTGTTGCAACAGAGAAGACCAGTCATGCCGCGGCAAGGCAAATTTCGTTGTTCTGCTAGTACGCAGACTAAGTCTTACCCTGGCCACAATAAGGCGGTGATCACTGGAGAAGTGTAAATGGATGAAGTGTAAATGCATTACAGTCTTGTATAGAGCTCCTGTATTTCCTACGAAACAGAATATGGTCTATCTGGGACTTGTGACCACTGGGTCCACTATGAGTCCATAGCTTTCCAGTTCGCTTCTTGAACTGGGTTCCAGCCGAAAACAATCCATTTCCAGAGATAAAATCCTGAAGATGGACGGAATTTCGGTTAACACTATTGCTATAGACCCAGGGCGATGTAGGTGATTGATGCAGACTTGCATTAAAGTCTCCCAGGAATGTTAAGAATGCATGCTGATCCACTTCATCAGTAGCTGCTTGTAGATTGTGGTAGAAATTGTCCACCTCCTATACAGGGGCAACACTAGTTGGAGAGTAACACACAATCAGAACCACCCTAGGGAACTTCCCCTAGGGGCCAGTCTTCCAGAACATGAGAAGTGACAACGGATGATGCGGTTAGAGATTTGGTCTATTTTGTTCAATGCTGCATGTGCAGTTGGATTCATCAATAGACCAATTCCACAATTGCCACTATCATCTGCTGACGCGAGGGCGAGTCGCCAACCGCCCCCCATGTCCTTAATCAGAACCTCATCAGTCTGTCCAGTCTGCATTCGGTGCTCTTGAACACCCACTGCGCTAAGAGAAAGCTTATCTGCCAAGGCAGTCAGCTCACCTTGTCGCATTGGGGACCCGAGTGTTAGGGTGTTTACTGAGGCTAGTCTAGTGACTTGCCTCAGATTCACCAATGGCTTTGTTGGTCGGGGTGGAACATGAGAGTAGCCTCCAACTCCAGAATCCCTCTCCCCATCACAATCTGGCCTCCCTGGTGACCCAGGGTTTGGGCCAGAAAGGTCATCAGGAAAGGGACTCAAAGAATTGTTGGCTGCTCTCTCTCCAGTAGGGGGTGAGACAGGCAGCCGGTCAGGAGTTAACTGACGCCTGTGAGGCCGATTGTGTCCGGTAATTCCACTGGCCTCTAGTGGCCGGACCTCCGCATTGCTAATGTAATCCATAGTGGGGGTTGGGGGGTGCTTTTTTGCCGAGTCAGCTCTCGGGGCAAATACCACACCCTGGTTTGCCATTCCACAGGGTGGGTGTCGCAATGGAGTCAGATATGAGGCCCATCACCCATATCTACTCTGGCGTACATGACCCACCATTGGCTGTTGCAGCTCATCTGCTGGGTCATGCCCTGTACCCCTGCTGCCAGGTGTAGGTCGCAGTGAAGTGCACTCAGAGTGGACATGAGAACACTATATACTCCTGACCAGCCATTGGTAGATCACATCTGCCTGTCTAGGCCATATACCCCTGCAGCCAAGTATATGGGTCCTTAATCCAGGACCAATGGCGTCCTTATCCCAGAACGAAGGGGGTCCTAGTTACAGGACCATATTTGCCCTAGTAAGAGGGTCTATGCAGCTACAGGTGGCACCTCTTTTATGTGCATGGAGGTGGCAAGTTTTCTTGATCATTGACCTACAATACCTGACCTGACCCGCGGACAACTACAGAAGGATCAGTTTAACATCGGTAGTATCCAAACTAATGGAAAGGATTGTCGTTGATACCATGTGGGCTCACGGTATAGATAATATAATAATATCTAAACAACAGTTTGGATTTCAGAAGGGCCGTTCTTCTACACTCCAACTCCTTGATGTCCTCTATAACTGGTCACTGGCCCTCGATAATCTACAATATATTGATGTAGTTTACATGGATTTCTCCAAGGCATTCGACGCTGTTCCTCACAAACGTATACTCCTTAAACTCCAATCAATAGGGATAAGTGGAAACTTGTTAGGATGGATTGAAAACTTTTTTTTTATGTGATAGATACCAACGCGTTCTTGTTGATTGCGAACATTCTGATTGGTTACCTGTGGTCAGTGCCAATGGAGCACCCCAACGGGCAGTTGCTTCAGTTATTTTCTTCCTTGGCTTCGTAAATGATATACCGTCTCTTATAAGAGTACTTTTATACCTATTTGCCGACGACATTAAAGACAGCGTAATGTTCAACCTCCCACACCGCCGATCGGCCCACTACAATCTGACCTAGATATATTATACTCGTGGAGTGTAGCTTGGCAACTTTGTTCAAACATTAAAAAATGCAAGTAATGCATATTGGCCATAATAATCCCGAGCTCCCTTACCATCTCGGCGAATCGATGCTATCAGTGTCAGTGTGGGAGAAAGACTTGGGGGTGACCTTCCAAAACACCCTCACATTCGGGGAACACATTGCCACCATCGCAAAGAAAGCCAATGGAATAACTGGCCTTATTGCTCAAACCTTTAAACATCTGGACAGTGTCACGATAGTCAACTTATTCAAAGCCCTCGTGAGACCAATTCTAGAATATGCATCCCCAGTATGGTCGCCACACCGTGTAAATGAAATACGACTTTTGGAATCTGTCCAACGTCGGTTGACCAGACTATTGCCTAATCTCCGTAATTAGCCTACACAAAAAGATTAAAGCGGCTTGGTCTACCGACCCTTGAGTATGGCCGTTATCGCGCCGACCTCATCCAGGTGTACCGTTATCTTGCGGGTATCGACAACGCTGACTGTAGCATGTTCGAACTTTCTACGACTGGTCTATGGGGCCACTCAATCAAACTCCAGAAACCCCGTGCTCGGCTGCTGCAGAGAAATACGACATTCCACTTCCGAGTCATCGATCCCTGGAACTCGCTATCTAATGCCGTTGTAACCGCCCCCAACCTTAACTCTTTTAAAACCCGTTTGAACTCCCACTTTAAAGATTTCCCGCTTAAGTTTACCCCATGGGGGTTCACCCTACTCTATGTAAAAGTAAAATATCTTCCATAGTAACTCTTAACTTTTTACTCTTTTTACTTATTAACTTTTAATATTTTTCTCGCCTTAATAAAACTTTTATCACCACTTTTTAACTTTTAAACTTTTTATAACCTTAATTAAAACTTTATATCACCACTTTTTTAACTTTTTAACTCACTTTTTTTTCTAACCTATATTAAAACTTTTTATCACCATTTAATTACACATTAGACCTCATTAATATTTAATATCTTAATAACTAATAGACAAACTGCATTTATTAATATTGATCCTATACTGTATAATCAACGTTTTTAACTATGTACATTTCAATAGTTTTTACTCGCGGCTTTACTGTTCTTTCTTAATTTAATTTTTAACTTTCTTTTAATTTTAATCAAATAATGAAATATAAGTTTTAAAAATGCTATCGTTAATTAAATCAAGTTTTTAAATATATAAATTTGTTCGTCCTATTTGTGTAAACCATAATTTTATTTTACGTTCGAGTTTGTGTAATTTAAGATATTTTTAAGCCCTATACTGGAACTTGATACTGAACTTGGGAGAAACGAAATTGCGACAACTATGGAGAATCGGGAAGCCTGGAAGGATGTCATTTCCACTGTCCGAGTTCGCTCGACCTAGTAGTAGTTACGCCCTATGCTCTACAGCCATAATTTAAATTACTATACACATGTTTTAAGTATGATTTTATGCTACATACTTTCATTTACGTACACTCTTATCAACATTAAATAGTGCTAGGTAGTATATTATATTATTCGGAGTCCGGAGACATCACGGTCATAGCAGCGAAAGTACACATTAAAATATAACATAAACAGGTAACACATTAAAATAAACAGTAATACAGCTTAGCGACTTATGCTATGGCACGAAAGTAAAGTAAGTAAGTACTGTATGTAAATAATATTTAGTAATGTAATGTAATGTAATTGCACTCCAAATAATTGCACCGACAAATAAAATAATTAATTATTTAAAATTAATCTTAATGACATACATATTCACAAAATGAAATTGAATTAGACCTTTAATTAAACAATTATATGTATGGAGGGAGAAGATAACCCAGGCAATGTTGCACTTACGAGCGTATCTCTATTGGAATTAAGTAAAAATATTGCAAACTAAAAAAATAAAATGGTAAAACACGGTCAGTCATTATGAACAGAGAAAATATAAAAAAAATAAAAATCAAAATCAAATCAAAATACGAGGCGGGGTATAATGTGTGCATATTTAAACAAAATGACACAAGTGACTAAAATCAATATGACGTATATGGCAATTAAAAATATACAAATTACGTGCATTAACGGCATCTGAGGGCAAGGAATTCCACACGGATACTATACGGCTGGCAAAACGATTTCTGACAACGACTAGCCTGCTAGGCTGTGCAAACAGTTTCCTGTTATGGCCTCGCAAACCTTGCCGTTGCACATGCGAGAAAAAATCGTTAAAATGAAGGTCAATGTTATTGTGACAAATATTATAAACCATACGGATATCAAAAATAATTCGCCTAACTTCTAATGGTTGGAGTTTCAAGTGTATTAATCTATTAGAGTAACTGTTATCTATGTGTGTTAACTGACATCTTGAAAACAATCGTCTGGTGAAATATCGTTGGACGCGCTCAACCAATTTTATATTAAAGATTTGGTGAGGAGACCAAACCACAGTACAATACTCTAACAGTGGGCGAACATACGCCTTATAAGCCGTAATAAGTACGTTGACATTAGAAGTGTGGAAGCACCTAAATAATATATTGCACATTTTATACGCCTTGGATACTTGTTGGCTGCAGTATTTGCTGAAACGCAGATTTTTGGTAACGATAATACCTAGGTCCTTACAACTCTCCTTGAGTTCTAGAATAGAACCGTTGAGAGTAGTACATAAAATAACAGAATAAAATAAGATCTGAACGCATCTTGAGCAGAATTAAATAAAACTTTAGTTAAACATAAAATACCATTTAAAAGTGTAGTTACATAAAACGATCAAATTTAAGAAAACTATTAAAATTCATTGCAGATATACCAGACTTAAATTGTTCTAAAGTAGGTGATGTTATTGTATCTAAGGGAATATAATTCCATGGCTTCACAACACGATTACAGAAAGTATTTTGTACAGCTACTGATCGGCACGATAATTGTTGTAATTTACATGTGTGGCCGCGTGTTGATCGTGATGCAGGTATGGGTTTAAAAATATCAGTAGGACTAATATTTACTAGACCATTAAATATTTTATACACAAGGATCACATCAAAGTGGATACGGCGCAGTTCTAGTGCTTCTAATTTTAGAAAGTTTAACCTGTTTGGATATGGAATACTTGCATCTAGTGAGCACCTCTTAAATAAACGCATTGTAAAGTATCGCTGCACCGATTCCAATTTGTCACATAAGCCAATAAAGGGCTTACAAGATATAAATGGGTTCCACACTGCACTTGCATACTCTACGAGTGGTCTAGCATAAACTTTGTAGGCAAATAGAAGAGCACTGATATCATTGGTAACAAAGCATCTAAATATTAGATTAATTGTTTTATAGCATTTGGCTACTATATTATCTATGTGGTCCTTAAAATAAAGTTTCGTATCTACTTCAACACATAGATCAGGGTTGGATAGAACATTTTCTAACACCTTCATGTTTATATTATAGTTAGCACCACAATTACAGTTACCTAAAGTAAGCACCTTGCATTTGTCACCTGCAACGTTAAGTTGCCAGGTATTTGACCAGTTCGAAAATGTATCCAGGTTCGATTGTAATAAGTTACGATCGTCACTATAACCAAATGATGCAAATAATTTTGTGTCATCAGCGAACAGTCTAGCACTGGTCTCCTCTGTAAATATACCTGGCATATCATTGACAAACATAAGAAATAGCAGCGGCCCACTACAGGACCCCTGTGGTACCCCTGATATAACTCTCCGGTAGGATGAGTAACTATTACGAACCTTGACCCTTTGGATACGACCGGTTAAAAAGCATTTAAACCAGCTAAGCACTTTACCAGAAATACCAAACGATTTCATTTTTTCTAATAACTTGGTAGTGACGACAGAATCAAATGCCTTAGCATAGTCTATATATACAATATCAGTAAATTGCTGGTTATTTAAATTATTTGACCAATGAAAAGTACAATCAATTAACTGCAAAATCGTACTACGGTTACGTAAAAATCCAAATTGTTGAGCAGATAAAAGGTTATTCTGTAAAAGATAATCAACCATTTCTAGCACCAAAATGCGTTCAAATAAACGGCAAACTGCTGAGGTCAGTGAAATAGGGCGATAATTTCCAGCTATATTGCGTTTACCTTTTTTAAAACTCGGAATTATATCCGCACATTTCCAAATATCTGGTACTTCTCCAGTATCTAGTGAAACTTGGAAAAGATAACTTAGTGGATATGCTATTTCACATCTCAGTAGTTTAAGAATTGCCGCAGGGATGCCATCAGGGCAGTGACTATATTTAGCTGGCAGTTTACTTAGGGCTTTACACACCTTACTTGGAGAGAAATTAATTTCTGAGAAAACAGAGTCAGTAATTGCGTTTACAGTGGGGCATGACTTGTTATCATCAACACCAACCGAGGAGTATTGTTCACTGAGGCATTCGGCCTTATCAGAATCTGATAGAGCAGTGGTACCATCTGACTTTAGAAGGGGCGATACTGAACTATAACCCTGTTTTCTCTTATTAACATATTTATAGAATGCATTTCTGTCACCACAATTTAGCACATTAACTTCCTGTTTACAAGAAAATTCCCGCATAGCTGCTGAACAACGTTGACTATGTTCGCGATAGATCGAGGTGCCATTTGGAGTTGAAGTTCTTTTCCTCCAGAGGCGCCGCTTTCTAGCTAACAGTCTTCGGATGTGCAGAGGGTGCCTGCGGGGGTTTCTATGTACTAGGTGTAAACTTAGGTACAAAACGGTCAAAAGCTGATAATAATTCACCATGGAACTCGTCCCAACATGATTGAGCAGAGTTACCATTACTGAATAAGTTATTCCAATCAATACTTTCTAAGTGTGACTTAATGCCTAGAAGGTCCATTTTACGAAAGCAAAAATGTGTGCCAGATTGACTTTCTTCAATCAGTGACGCACATGCTAAATTAAAAGAAAAGGCAGAGTGATCACTACTTCCAAAATGCGGTTCACTATTTACATTAAAAATTTGATCCTCATCTGAACAGAGAAGGAGATCGAGAATATTGTTTCCCCTTGTAGGGAAATCAATATATTGAGTTAAATTATTACGTATCAAAACTTCACTAAATTCCGAAGTAATAACACCTCCATTATTGCCGCGATCGGACCAATTAAAATCCGGATAATTAAAATCCCCTACAATAATAGTAGGGTGTGCAACATCACAACCAATCCATTAAACTACATGTTAAACTATTGTATCTATACAACGAGGTTCTATCCTTGTAACACATATCAGGTGGCCTGTATATACAGGCAAATCGCACTTTATCACCCGCGTTGCTGTCGAGAATGACGCATTCGACTTCGCTAAACTTCTCAGGAATTTGTACCTCTAAGGGTTGGAGAGACCGTTTGCAGATTAGTGCTGCTCCACCCATAGAACGGTCAGATCGATCGCAACGGAATATCTCGTAGACATCTTGATAGATACCTAGAACAGCAGAGTCTGGGGTTGGTGGGTGTAGATCAGTTTCAGTTAGTCCAATGACAGAGTATTTACAAGAAGATAGCATAACATCAAGCTCAGATTGTTTAGCAACACTCCCGAGGGATTGGACATTTGTGTAGTAGCAAAGATAATCGCTTGTACAATTAGGTGTTTCATTTCTCATTGTTCCTAAATATGTGATGTCTCCGTGTTCCCGTTTTATGATTGATCAGGAGATCGACTACCAGATACATCCCCTGGGGTTTCAGATTCCTGAGAGACAGAGACGTCAGAGATTCTAGAGACCTGGGGACTAGATACCATTGGTATGGGAATGTTGTAATGCGCAGTTGTCCCTGATTTCCTTGGTACTGTTGTATTTCCAACAGATTTCCTAGCTGTTGGAGTTTTACGTCGGGTTTCGACATGATGTTTGGCAGCAAGATACTCTGCCTCGTTCAACTGGACTCTAGAACTCCAATCAATTTTTCCAGTGTCCTGTCTTGTTCGGAGTGAGTAGGTTCCATCGCGCGAATCATAAACTACTGATAGCTGATGCGCAGATTGCATCGCAGATGGCGAAATCCTGGAGAGATATACGTGGGCTCGAAGAATATCTCTATGTTGCCTAGCACTGGAGGATATGTCTGGCCGAATGAAAATTCGTTTGAATTCATTGCTTGAAGATAGAGTACGACACTTAGAGAGCACCAAATCAGCTTCAGGAGAAGTCGAAAATGTCACTTCAACCAATCCCGGATTCCTCTGTATTTGGGATTTCTTGAGTCGCCGAAGATTAAAGGATTTCACTGAACTACAGTTAATATGATTTAGCACCCGGGTGAAGTACGCATTGTCAGCGTCCTTGCTGTCAGAGTCTGGCATGTTCTCAACATAGACAGTCTTTGCTACTTCTTGGGATTGTGCGTTAGATCTCAACGCATTTTCCACACATACTTGTATTTTCTCCTCCAGGTTATGTGCGCGCAGAGGAGTGGCCATGGAGCTATCCTCATTGGACTGGACTGTAACTGAGGGTTTCTTTCTCTTATTATTATTGCGAGATTGTTGTTTCTTCCAGGAGGAAGCTGCCTCAGTTGATTTCGTATTACTGTCTTCATCCTCAGGAGTTGCAGGTGAATCCAACTTGGCATCATGGTCATTGTGGCCAAGTAGGAACTTCTGCAGGTCTCCAAGTTGGGTACACAATGCATCCAGCTTAGAGTCAACGGTAGTGATAGTTCTAGTTTTGGATGAAATCACTGGAAGTTTTCGGCATGATATGCAAAGATATACTAAACAATCCAGAGTCCCCAGAAGATTGTAGACATTTGCAGGGATTTTCGAGTGATTGGAGTGTTCCCAATTCCCACACTGGTGACACTGTAGGCCGTTGTGGATTACTCGCTTATGACAAGCCACACATTCTTCGTCTTCGTCACCCGTAGACTGACTCAACAAAGAGAAACTGTTAGAATTTCTTGCAATCGAGGTTGAGCCAACTGATTGTCGCGTTTTTGAAGTTCCATTAGTTTTAGTTTTAGTTTTTACCAGTACCTGATTCGAAGCCATAACACAGCAACTCAATAACGGTACATATAAACATAAATTATAATTTCAGTATGCAGCTATAACTATATGTCTGATTGTCTCAGCAGTAACAACTCACTCACAATACACTAGTAGTGGGTAAGGTACTTCGTTTGTTTCAGTTTAAATATTTTGACAGTAGTTTAATATTATGTCTGCACAGGTGCAATAAGCTTCTGCTTCCTCCACCTCAATATTAAACATTAAACATTAAACAATATGTAATGCTACAATACCGTAGTTGTTGCAGATATACTTACAGTTGTTGTTATTCAGTTATTCTAAGCAGCAAATGTGCAGACCTGTTTTTTGCTCTTCCACATGACTTGGCTACAACACTTCACTCACCAGATAGCCAGGACTTGGATTTCAGGCCGTCAGGATGGGAAAACGAAAGAACGATACAAGAACTGTTGCTGAGAATGGCAGTAATAAGACGGATTCCAACGGCAAAAAAGTCCGTTGGACTGCGGTGGACTCTGACGACGAAGATGACAATCCGGAGCCGGTAACCACCGAAACAACAGTACCGATAGCGAGTAAACAAACAGTTGACACAACGACAACAGATGAATACGGAGCCAAGGACTGCCGCAGTAAGGTAACACTTAAACAGGACCACGAAATCCGTCCGTTATGGGTGGCCCCAGACGGACACATTTTCCTCGAGTCCTTCAGCCCTGTCTACAAACACGCCCATGACTTTCTCATCGCGATCGCGGAACCGGTATCCCGTCCGGAACACATCCACGAGTTCCGACTAACCGCGTACTCCCTGTACGCTGCCGTGTCGGTAGGCCTACAAACCGAGGACATTATCGAATACCTCAAACGTTTATCCAAAACCTCTATCCCCGAAGGAATCCACGAGTTTATCCGAATGTGCACGTTGAGCTACGGGAAACTCAAACTGGTCCTCCGGGACGCTCGCTACTTCGTGGAATCCCCGTTCCCGTCGGTGTTGCGCGAACTGCTCCGGGACCCGGCGATCGCGAGATGCCGGCATCGCCGCTCGGACCCGCTGATCCCGGGCGACGTGGAACCATCGCGTCCCGCGTTCCCGAGCGGGGCAACCGACCCGGAACAGTCGAAGGAACCCGAAGAGAGAATCCCCGCGGATATAACCGACTTCTACGATAAACTCGACGAAGAAGAGCCGACGGGAACATCCACGGTTTCTTTCGAAGTCATCCAGGACGAGATTGAGAACCTACAGAAGCGATGCATCGAGATGGAGTTCCCGTTGTTAGCGGAGTACGACTTCCGACGGGATTCTCGGAATCCCGACCTTCCTATCGACCTGAAACCGTCGACGGTTCTGCGGCCCTATCAAGAGAAAGCGTTGCGTAAGATGTTCGGTAACGGACGCGCTCGCTCCGGGGTTATCGTGCTGCCGTGCGGTGCCGGCAAGACGCTGGTCGGTGTGACCGCGGCGTGCACTGTACGGAAACGCGCGCTCGTTCTGTGCACCTCCGGCGTCGCCGTGGAGCAGTGGAAGGCCCAGTTTAAACTCTGGTCGACCGCGGACGATTCCTCGTTGTGTCGGTTCACCTCGGATTCATCGGATCGGCCGGTGGTTAACGGGATCGCGATTTCTACCTACTCCATGGTCGCGTTCAGCGGTAAGCGCTCCTACGAGTCCCAGCAGGTTATTGCCTTCCTGCAGTCCCAGGAGTGGGGTCTACTAATCCTGGACGAGGTCCACACTATCCCGGCCAAACAGTTCCGACGCGTGCTAACCGCGGTGCAGTCCCACTGCAAACTCGGACTCACGGCAACCCTGGTCCGGGAAGACGACAAAATATCCGATCTAAACTTCCTAATCGGGCCCAAACTCTACGAGGCGAACTGGTTGGAGTTGCAACGCGATGGATTCATCGCGAGGGTTCAATGCGCGGAGGTCTGGTGTCCGATGACGCCAGAGTTCTATCGGGAATACCTTGGGACTCCCGCAAGGAGGCGTCTGCTACTATACGTGACCAACCCTAATAAGTTCCGCGCCACACAGTTCCTCGTGAAGTACCACGAACGTCGGAACGATAAGGTCATGGTTTTCTCAGATAACGTATTCGCCTTAAAGGCCTACGCGAAGCGAATGATGCGGCCGTACCTGTATGGACCTACCAGTCAGTCGGAGAGACTCAACATCCTACAGAACTTCCAACACAACCCGCGGGTAAACACTATATTCATCTCCAAAGTTGGTGACAACTCATTCGATCTCCCCGAGGCAAACGTTCTCATACAGATCTCGTCGCATGGCGGTTCGAGACGTCAGGAGGCCCAGCGGTTGGGTCGCATTCTACGTCCGAAGCGAACCGGAGGGGGCGACCAGTTCAACGCCTTCTTCTACAGTCTCGTCTCCTTGGACACCACGGAGATGAACTTCAGCCAGAAGCGGCAACGATTCCTCGTCAACCAGGGCTACGCTTACAAGGTTATCACGCAGCTCGCGGGTTTGGATGACGATGAAGAGTTGGATTTCTCCACCAAAAAGGAGCAACACCAGTTGCTGCAGCAGGTGCTAGCGGCAACGGATGCAGACGCCGCCGAGGAAGTAGATACTGTGGCTGGGGACTCTGTGGTCAGGAAACAGGGGACTATGAGCTCCTTGTCGGGAGCCGATGATATCATGTACTTGGAGGTTGAAGGAAGGCCCAAGAAGGGGGCAGCTGGTCAGCACCCGTTGTTTAAGAAGTTTAGAAACAAATAGTTTCTGCTTAATATAATTCGATGTTTGTTTACGTAAGAATTGATTTATTTTTGCAGGACTAAGGGGGGACTCAATGTCACTCTAATTTACAAGTGAAATGTAATAATTAGTAAAATTATACTACCTGTAATTATTTAGATAATCGCCGACTGTATATTAAATTACTATTATGATTATTATATTCTATAATGCGAAACATTAGTCCCAGGAAATCATTGTGGGCCTGTAATTCATTTTTCATACTATTGTGCTAAAGATAATTCCGTGTTTAAACGTAAAAAAAATGTAAATTTTTTTTAGTATTTATTTTTACGGTAAAATTTTCGACAGTTTTAATTAGAGGTTGGGCGTGACCAACCAAACCCAACCCTAAATAAACTAAAATCGAATTAAAAGTACTGGAACTAGACTGGAAGGTACAATTGTTTAATAAATGCAGCTAGATTTTGTCGTCCGGGCCTTTATTAACTTACGATTCATCTCATCCCCCCCGCCTGCTGCCCAAACTGCAGAGAAGTATTACTTGCCAAGTTTAGTAAGGTGTATACACTCAGTCACTAAATCACAGACAGTATGCTAAGGCAAACATCAACTGTTAGTTTCTAATGGGTTATATATTACCACATCAGCTGAATAGCTCTTCCCAGTGAATCCATGGGAATATCTATAAGGTTACTCTCACTGCTATGTTTGGTGGGAGGCCAGCTGATTGAATTGTAAGCACTGGGCCTTTCAAATGTTTATAGGTTAATTAGGGGCTGGTATTACTTTCTCTCAGACTTTAAGCAAAACTGTTCAATGGGGAGAGACCCAACTAGAATATGTTTGTCTATGGACGGTCTTCTTTTAGCCAGCGTGATGGCTTTTCTAGTTACTAAATTATAATTTACTATAGTGAGTTATAAAGTAGAACTTTATCTCACACCCCGGTCACATTTTAATGCATGAATAAATTTACTCGAACTATATCAAAGAGAGTCAGTGAAAAGGATGAGTTCTATGTACGATGTATTTTAAATGTAATTTCCTTGTTTAATTCTCGAAGACGTTGAAGACAGTTTTGTAGTTTTCTTCGCTCGTCGTTACTATATTGTTAAGAAGCTAAAGTCAATAGAAATATGATATTTCAGTTCAGGTAAATATATCATTATTATTATGCAAATGTTGTATTATCTGAACTGAACCCTTAATCTCTGTTTATATAAAATGTCCTAAAAATGTAAAATAAACTAATTATAGGTATCAATGTTTGTCCGTTTATATACACGAAACTATTAGAATTCAAACATGTGTCGAGATAGGTATCAGGTCCTAATTCCCAAGCAGTAAAATAATTAATTAGGTTTATTATTGTGTCTATTCATATTAAGAGTTTTAATTACGGAGTTGGAACGTTTTGCTGGTGATACAAAACGTCAGCCTCAAGATTTAGGAAATAACTCCCCGGCTGAATTGCGGATGTTTAAGGAAGTCCATAGAACATAGACTAATTATTCCACGATAATGATGATAAATATGGCTAGTGTGTCCACCATGGCAGTTCAAATGAGTCTGTGTCTCCCTGTGAAGTACAATCGAATGTCATGGGCTTATAACTTGCTATATCGAGTGTTAATAAAAGGAAAGATATGCAGGGAGAGTTGTCCTAACTGTCATATTTCGAGTTCCTGATAGTTCATGCAGTTAAGTAAAGCGTTGAGTATTAAATAAAGTACACAGATAAATCCTGCATTATACTTGCCAGCTAAGAAGTGCAACCTGATTCCTAACTGACAGTTTATCTAAATTAATATTAGTGTAGTATTAAAGTAATGTTTTAGGTTTCGAATAATATGAGTTTATAACCTAAGGAATATAACCAGAACTGAATTAGTGTACTGATGCCAACTGAAACTGAACCACATTTTGTGGTAGTGACCTTAACAACTGTTGTTGTTTCTTCTATAGGGCTGTTTGTTGTAGCTACAGTAAGTTGACCTTTTATGTGGGTGTGGAGCATTGCTGATCACCACAACAGAAAACTTGACACGATTCGTACTTGATGGTGAAGCCATTAAACAAATGCTTTATGACCCCAGCCTCAATACGATAATACTCCTCATCTCTCTCATCATCCTTGTTGGATCTGTGCTGGCCCTCGAAGGCGATACGGCATTGATCTTCATCATCAAGCGAACACTATTGGTCATCTCTATCCATTTGTAGGTCTAGACACTATTCTTCTACCACATCAAACATGGCCTCGTCACCACTGTTTTCATCAACAGCTATTGTTCGTTTGAAAAAGTATGAGCACTCTGTACAATTGTGTCGTATGTTAACGTATGTCGTGGTTTTCCTCGGATAATCCAATGCCAATGAACCATTCCTCATTGCTGTCTACAGTATCAGGGTTTTCGATTTGGCTTCTACCACACGTAGTAACATATACACTGGTAGAAGAGAGACTGTATTCAAATTCATTATAGCACGATACATTGTAACACATCATGTAACCATCATGTAAAGAGCATATAGTGCATCTCTGATTTGAGAACACTCCATTGTTGATGTTTTGTCGTAGATTGAGTGCGGTTGTATATAATAATAATGTATATTAGCACTTCTGGAGATTTGTTTATGGTATTATGACTTAACTGTTTATTATAAGATATCACTGATACGTTAACAATTCTACCATAGAATATAACAGTGTTATAAGTACTGTGCATTCGAAAATCGAATAGTTAATTTTTAACGCCAATTATTAACATTAATTTAGCATAAACATATATTAAAACTTTTCAATGATCAATTAATCATCTCTGGTTCACCAATGAACAATCACATATTGGCAATTTCTAGCTGACTATTCGATAATTGTAATTTTCGATACTTAATTTTGCAATAATGGGAGCCCGTAATTTGAAATGGTTTCCAAAATAATGAAATTTACAGTACAACTTAGAGTACCTACTGTATGTACCCATCACAGTTGTCATGGTAACCTACTTTCAAAAAATACCTCATCGATAGTAATTTTTTGAGCGGTGGGTTTAAAGTTTAGAAAAATGGTCTTTTTAAACAAGTTTCAACAGTCCGAATTGGTCTGCAAAAAATTTGGGCCTAGAAATAGTAACGACACCACTTTAATTTTCAGCCACAGTGACGCAAATACTCTGACTACTACAGTTAACTCTGAACTTGAAAAACTGGATACCTGGCTTATTGATAATAAATTATCGTTGAATCTAAAAAAAACAGAATATAATCCTTAACAAATCCAAAAGATACTGTTCGCGCTTTTAGACCTTTAACAGTTTAACCTGCTAATTTCGGTGTCTTATGAATTGACTATTGCCCGTACTAATTTACATCAGCTGAAACCAGTCTAGCGCGGCGTATGACCCACGGGTGTGGGAGACTGGATTCGATTCTAGAGGAGTTATTGCAGTAGGCTACTTTGTATTATTCGATTTGATCACTACTATATAATCTCCGACAAATATATATTTACTTTCGGGGAAATATTAACAGTTCCTTTGGGACGTGGTGCTTTAAGTATCAAACAGAGTTATGACTTACACTAATCACAACTAGAGGCAATAAGGTATCGCAAATGGCGCATTCTTTAGGAATGCTTTATTAACCTTCACACTAACTTCACACTAATATTCACACTAATGCACATTTATTTGCCGACTGTCACTGATTTTGATCATATATAAAGAGGATTGGAACTCACATACGTTGGGATTATGAAATAGCATTTAATTCACACAAACCACTATAAATTGAGCCACAATTGCTACAGATACACCCTTCTGCTTACCTCAGTAATTAAGAAAGCCAAGGGGGATTTTACGATTATTCATCAGTATTCTCCAAATATAACATCCATTAATATAAACAACGATTAACAATAGTATAAAACAGTATATTAGAAAGCAGTGTGGTGAAATGAGTATGAATAGTTTGATATGTATGAATTGCAGTGTCTCGATGTGATATGTCGTGTAATACGTGTGAAATTCGAGTTAATAGATTTGCGTTCTTATGACTCTAAGCCACTGATGTTAGGGCAAAAGTCAGAATGTCCGAATGAATTCTGAGTGAAAATGAATTCTCGGAAACTGCCGCATTGCGTCATCTCTCGTAGGCCACTGTAAACAGAGGAAGTGAGATCGCTCTGATTGGCTGAAATATATGTCAACAAAGCTTGACTTCGCTTGACTATAGTCCTAGCACAATACACTTCATTAGGGCCAAATAAATCAACACCGGTATTGGTAAAGGGTGGTTCATAACAGCTTACTCTTTCCCTAGGTAATTCTGCCTCTCGCTGTGTTAAATGTGTGATATACGCGTAGCGTATATTAGACTAATTTGAATATATAGGCCGGCTACCGGTTTGACGGCAGTCTGGTTAGATTGGACTGGCAGAACCGTTCCATCATTACATATGGCGCAGTTTCAGTACTTACCTACTTGCCACTGCAGTACTGCACTTTGTACTCGGCCTAACTCACAACTCTGCAATTGCTACCGCACTTTATTCATATTACCTTAATAAATAATATCGGCAATTAATTTCGTAATAAACTATTTCTGTATTTGCTGATACCGTGATACGGATATTTGATATTGGATAGGCTATGGCAAGAGCAAACGACAACCGCGACCCATTCTCCTTCATTCTACGAAACTCGCCACCCCCATTCGACCTGGAATCGGAACGCTCCACCTGGGAGCTGTGGCGAGACGAGTGGGACGCTTTCCTCGTCACCTCTGGACTTGGAAACTTGCGCGTCACTGACTCAGCCGATCCACCTGACCCAACCGTATCGGCAGCTCTTCTAGCGGCAACAAACCGCATACGGCGGGCAACTCTGACCACCGCCTTCTCCCGCGCAACGAACGCAGTCGTCAAGGGTTTGGGCCTGTCCGCCATCGACAACGCAGACACCGATGTTATCATCCAACATCTCGGCGTCCATATCGACGGCGGGACCAATAAACGCGTCCACCGGCAGGAACTGTCGCGCCGATCCCGCCTACTTGAGGAAACTCCTGAGACATTCCTAGTTAACCTCCGGGATATCGCTTCGAAATGCGGATTCGAGGCACTCCCGACTCCGGATGCCCATCGCAACGACAGACTGCTCGACCAATTTATCGCCGGCTTCGGCGATAAAGAGGTTACTGAGCACCTACTCCGGCTCCCCGCAGGAAGTTCGATCACCGACGCCCTCAACCTCGCCCAAACCGTGTGGACCGCGCGGAAGGATGCAGCCTCACTCTCCTTCTCCTCCACACCGGCACCTACGGCAGCTAAAGCGGAGGCAAGGTCGGATAAACGACGGAAAGGGAACCGGAGCCCTCGCTCCAACGCTATCCCAACGGGCCTGACCTGCACCAAATGCGGCTATCCCCCACACGGACCGGGCCAACGTTGCCCCGGTACGGACGCGCGGTGCCGCCACTGTAAACTGGTCGGACACTACGACAGGATGTGTCCCAGACCCCGCCCCCCACAGGCCCACGCAGCGGCCGCACCCCCGGCACCATGCTACATGGAGGACCACACCGCAACCAACAATGCCGAAGTCTGGTCGGTCCTGGTTGGAACCGAACTCGAGAACGCCCCGGTTGTTTCATCAACCGAACAACTCGAGTCACTAGAGACCGTCACCCTGGGCTTCCAAGTCTACAAGAACCCGGCATTTGGAATTCCGGAACTCCAGTTTCTTCCAGACTCTGGGGCCAACATCTCGGCTATTCCGTTCCGGATATTCACCGCGTTTGGTGGCCAGATCGGAAATCTCCGCAAACCCTTCCCCAATCCACAAGCCCCGAAACTCGCCAACGGCAGCCGGACTGGATGGGAATTCAAGGGACTGTTCACCGCTACGATCCAGTGCCACGACCTCCACACCGCCTGTACAACCGACATCTGGGTGCTGGAGGGACTCCAGCAGCCACTCCTGTCCCGCAAGTCCTGCTTTACCCTAAGGATTCTCAGCAGCCCAATCCTTAGAGGCGGATCGCCGGCACCCCCTGTCGTGGCGTCCTCCACAGGCCCCACCACACCGCCACCGACAGAGCTTACTACACCATCCACACCCACCGTAGACCGTGATATAGCTTGGCGGGCCCTGGAAACCCGGTTCCCGCGCCCCCTATCGGGTGTCTGCAGGGTGATGAAGGGTGGGGATATTACTATCAAACTCACTCCGGGCGCGAAACCTAAAAACTCATACGCCAATAGGGCCATCCCAGCGAACCTAGAGGAGGCCTTCAACAGGGAACTGGATGAACAGGTGGCCATGGGGATTCTAGAACCAGCCAACGACGAAAACTGCCCCAGCGACTGGCTGAGCCCCATGGTTATTACCCGTAAAAAAGATGGTGAATCGGTCCAAATTACCGTCGACCTCCGGGAACTCAACCTGAACACCGTCCGCCCAACCTACTTCTCCCCATCCCCGTTCCACGTCGTTTCGCGGATCCCGCCCACCGCCGGTGTATTCACCGTTATAGACGGATTAAAGGGGTTCCACCAGGTCAACTTGGACCCCCGGAGTCGGGGTCTTACAACATTCGTCACACCGCGAGGCCGCTACCGCTACTGCCGCATGCCCATGGGCTGGCACGGCAGCTCGGATGTCTTTAATGCCCGCATGGCCCATGCACTCCGGGGGATCCCCAACATCGGCCGCATCATGGAGGACATTATAATTTACACGGAAACAGCGGAGGAACACAACGAGGCAGTAGCCAAAGTCCTGACTGCCTGCGACGAGGCCGATATATCCATAAACCCGAAGAAGGTGCATTTCTGCCTTCCAGAGGTTAAATTCGGTGGATATATCGTCTCCAAAGGGCAATACCGCATCGACCCAGACCTCACCGAGGACCTCCGCCAATTCCCGGTCCCCACGAACCGACACCAACTCCGGTCGTTCCTCGGCCTAGCCCAACAGTTGGGCAACTCCACGGCCGAGATCACCCGCCTCGTGGAACCACTACGTGGGTTGAACTCAAGCCGCACAGCTTGGTTGTGGCTCCCCGAACACCAGGCGGCGTTCGAGGCCACCCGGTCCGCGCTGTCTGCCCCTCACTACTTGTCCGGTTTCCAGCCGGACCGCAGAACCGAGCTGCTCACCGACGCCTCCCGTCTCAACGGACTCGGTTTCCTCCTCCGGCAGTGGGATTCGGCCATGAACCGCTGGCTAACGGTCCAGTGCGGCTCCCGGACCCTCGCCAAACACGAGGCCAACTGGTCCGGGATGGCCGAGCTGGAGGCCCTCGGGGCGGCATGGGCGGCCCACAAGTGCCGCTACTTTCTCGACGGCCTCCGTCATTTCGATCTCATAACCGACTGCAGCCCCCTGATACCGATTCTAAACGAGCGACGGTTGGATCAAGTCACGAATGACCGGTTATTAAAACTCAAAACGGCTTTATCACGGTTCTCCTTCACCGCCCGACACCAGAGGGGGGCTAAACACGTGGTTGCTGATGCCTTCTCCCGGGCCGCAATCCACCTCCCGGTCCCCACCGACTTAATCCTGACCCAGGAAGACGAGACGGACCGCGAATACATAATAAATGCGGCCATCGGCGCGATCCCAACCCTCGACTCCCGGGACGCCCGTCTCCAGGAAATTCGTGAGGCGGGACAACGTGACCCGACATACCGCGCCCTCCTCGCCACCATCACCGAGGGCTGGCCCACGTCAAAACACGACGTCACCAACGACTGGGTCCGCCCCTATTACCAGTTCAGGTGTGACCTGATGGCCCAAGACGGGCTCATACTACGTGGTCCCCAACTATACATACCAACTGAGATGCGGGCCAATACACTCAGCCAACTCCATGCCTCGCACCAGGGCCTTAACAAAACTCGGGAACGGGCCAACCGGGCAGTCTGGTGGCCCACCATCGTGAATGATGTGAAACAGGCTGTCGAACGCTGCCAGTCGTGTCAGACAGTCCTCCCATCCCACGCCCCCGAGCCACTGCAACACAACCCAGACGCCACCCGACCGTTCCAGCGCATCCACGTGGACCTCTGCGTAGTGACCGCCGTGAACTACCTCGTCTGCACGGACGAGTACACGGGCTGGCCCACACTATTTCGCCTCGGCGCGGACACCACATCGGGGGCGATTATTCCCTGCCTTCGACGTCTCTTCCTCGCCACCGCCGTTCCAACCATCCTACACCCAGATGGCGGCCCGCAACTCGTGTCGGACGCGGTGCGCCAGTTCCTCCAGCGCTGGGGAGTACGTCTGGAGCCATCCAGCCCCCACCTACCTCGTACAAA
This sequence comes from Nemertoderma westbladi, assembly GCA_032718475.1. Lineage (NCBI taxonomy): Eukaryota > Metazoa > Xenacoelomorpha > Nemertodermatida > Nemertodermatidae > Nemertoderma > Nemertoderma westbladi. Next base: position 29,928 of record JAUCBJ010005536.1, read on the forward strand.
CGGACGAGCGGAGGCGGCCGTGAAGGCCATGAAGAAAATTATCCGGGGCGCTAACCACGACTCTGACGGCATCACACAGGGCTTCCTCGCATTCCGGAATACACCACGTTACGGCGGCCGGTCCCCAGCGGAACTCCTGTACGGGAGGAACATCCGCGAGGCCCTCCCCGCCCACTTCTCATCGTTTGACCCAAAATGGCGCCGCACTTTTCGGGAGCTCGACGAAATCGCCGCCGAAAACTCAGCCGAGCTGCGCGCCAATTACGACTGCCACACACGCCCCCTACGCGCGCTCTCCATTGGCCAACCAGCCCTCATTCAGGACCCAGCGACCAAGCGTTGGACAGGCTATGGCACCGTGGTGGAGGTCCTCCCCAACCACGATTATCTCGTGCGCCAAGAAAGCGGTCGTACCGTCCGGCGCAACCGCGTCCTCCTCCGGGTCCGGAATTTTGCAGCGCCCCCCAGCGGCCAACCACCGCAACAACCCACTCCGATGCCACAGCCACCGTTACCCGTACGCACGACACCGACCTCACCAGCCCTGCCGCGACCAACTTGGGCACACATTGCGGGGCACCCAACCACCACCCCGCCAGTCGCAGACCACAGCCAACCAACACCAGACGGCTCGGTCTCGATGCCAGAAGCACCCTACACCTCCAGGTCTGGGAGGGCAGTCAGGCCCCCATCGCGCTATGCGAATAGTGACTATAGTAAACAATCCAATTAGCCCTACACAATGGGACATTTACTATTAACATTTAACTAGTAACATGTTATAAATAGTAATATAATGTACACTCACACAATCAACCCCCCACTATTAAGGGGTATGTGTGATATACGCGTAGCGTATATTAGACTAATTTGAATATATAGGCCGGCTACCGGTTTGACGGCAGTCTGGTTAGATTGGACTGGCAGAACCGTTCCATCATTACATATTAAAGGCCTACTAAATGCTTTCCTACATGGTATACATTTCCTAAGAACTTGGTTTAGCGCTCTACGGGGCTTATGGAAATAATTGCGAGTTCGAATTTCGCTAAGAACTCGTTCTCTACCAGCATGGTAAAGCTTACTGTGAACATCTACAATCATCTTGATTTGTATTTCAAGATTTCTAATTAGTATGGGACTATTTCCGAAGTGGCATGATTAGTGATCTTCATCCTGGAATAGTGATGATGGAAACATCGCTTTAAATACACAATGGCTTTGCAAAGCCGATTCCAGGAGCTATAATGAGCCATCACTCTCTGGATGATGGGAGAGAGTCCCTTTGAGACATCTGGTGTTACAGATTTCCAATCTCTTTCCCTTATTTCAACAACAGATTTATTTGGGGCTGGGGTAATGTCTATGGATTTTGGTTGATTAGGATCCACAGTGGCGTCACCGGCGGTATATAGCACAGACAGATCAATCGCTGGCTTAAACAGTTTGGATTTACTCGTCAGGGTTTTCCGCTTTTTTCCGCCTTTTCCGCTCCCTTGGCTTGTCTGATCTCAGCCATGGTGAGATGAGGGGGCCATTCCTCCTCTTCTTTACTTAGAAAGTCGGGGCCACCTAACCAATCTGGAGTATCTGTCAGTTCTTGAGGAGTTGCTCCTCTGGAGGCGATGTCGGCTGGGTTAATCGTCCCGGGGCAATGTCTCCATTGATCTATATTAGTACGACTGAGTATAATAGCTACTCGGTTGGTAACAAAGACGCTGAACTGACAGTCTTCATTAGTGACATATTCCAGAACGAGTAATGCATCAGTCCAATAAACGGTTTTCTCGAGTGGATATTCGATGGTTCGGCCAATGGCTGTAGTGTATAGTGCTGCCTTTAACTCCGCTCTGGAGACTCGCAGTTTGATGTTTATTAGGGCCTTGGAGGCGGGTAAATGAAACTTTAAGTCCATCGGGAGTTTCAACCCTCAGGTAGGCTACTATACCTATTCTGATATTGCTGGCGTCTCCAAAAACATGGAGTTGATAGGAATACGTGGGGAGAACGTGACCAAAATATGAGCGGGAAATCTTAAAGTTCTCGATGGCTGGTAAAGAATCCTCCCACTTCATCCACTTCTTTATCAGTTCTCCCTGGAGTGGATCATCCCAAGAGTGGTTTTCAAGCCACATTTGTTGCACCAGACTCCGAGCAACTAGAATTACAGGAGTAATGAATCCCAATGGGTCGAAATAAGTGCTCAGAATACTCAGGCAAATCCGCTTAGTTCGAACGGAATTTTCGCGTTGTTTCAGTTGGAAGAATAAAATGTCTCTCTCCATGTCCCATTTCAGTCCAAGGGTTTTAGTTTCGGGGAGATTGTCCTTAATGAGGTCAAGATCTTTAACGCCTAGATCTTCCACTGGGATCGATTCCAGGAACTCACGGGAGTTACTAGTGAATTTGGTTAGGCGAAATCCACCTCATTGTAAGCACTCTACCGTTCCCTTGGCAACCTCGATTGCTTCTTCCACCGATGGGAGGGACATTAGGTTGTCATCCATGTAAATATCTCGTTTGATGTTATCTTTAACCGCTTTAGAGAAGGCGTCTCTATTATCGTTGGCAGTGGTGCGCACTACCGAACAAGCGTTCGAGGGGCTAGATATGATCCCGAAAGCCTGGATGGTCATCCAGTACTCCACCGGTTCTCGGTTGAGGTTTCCTTCAGGCCACCACAGAAATCGTAGGCTATCTCGATCCCGAGGTAACACTTTAACTTGCAGAAACATGCCTTCAATGTTGGAGGTGAAGGCAATAGAATATTGCCAGAGTCGTAATAATATTCCCAATAAAGATTGGAGTAAGTTGGTTTCGTCAGATTTCGTCATCCCAACTTTGGGTTTCTTGACAGACACGTAGGTGTACAATTATAAGACCCTTTAGAGTATTTAGCGCATTGCGCAAAATGACTTATTTTGTCCGCAAAAGCTTTTACAGGTATTTAGAACCACTGTCTGGGCTAGAATAACTCACCTGATAATTTTTATATGTTCTATAATATAGTTCTATATAATAATGGAAAGATTGTGGAGTATGGGTAATAAAGCTGTAAATATAAAAAAAAATACTAATTAGTTCTATCAGTCTATATATAAAAATGGAAAGTTCGTGTAGTACTGGTAATCAAGTGGTAAATGTAAAAAGCCCACTTGCGTTATGTGAAGACATATCGTGTGAAAATTGGGTACGGGAGGTTGAGACTTGGCAGGAATCTAGCCAAGGTCCAACATTGTTTCTGAGCTTACAAGGAAAAGCAAGAGAGGTGCTCAAGATAATTAGCACGTATTTAAAGCAAAATGATGGTGACAAGAAAGCAATCGTGAAACTTAATACTATTTATTTGAAAGATAAAGCTATTCACACTTTTCATGCATACGACTTTTTTTGTACGTATAAAAGAATGCAGGATTACAGAATTTATCGTTATCTTTGAGATAAATCTACATAAATGTTCCGTATTTGAAATGTGTTTACCAGATGGTGTTCTTGCATACAAATTCTTGATATGTGCTAATCTGGACGAGTCAAAAACATCACTAGACTTGGCTACTGTGGTTGATTTAACTTACAAAAATATGAAAGGTCAAATTTTATGTATTTTTACTGATATTTCATCCAGTATATTACAAATACCTAGTACTAAACAAGCCGAGATAAAGAATAAAGCCGAACCCATACTGGAAGCGACAATGGAGCAAGATGGCTGGGAGTACAAGGATGAGTACAATGATGGATGGATATCCAGAGGATCATGAATGTTACTATTGTTATTTTAGCCGAGGAGGATTTCGACCTGGTTGATTTAATCGTAACTGTGGAAATTTTGGAACTGGACGCCAGGGATTTCGGAATTATGGAGGAGGTTATAGAAGAAAAGGTTGTGTAGAGGTGGTAATTTCAACCAGATGAATCAATCCCAGTCTTGTTATTCTCGAGGTCAACCAGGGGGAACCAGCGCTATATCGCGATTGAATCCACCTGATCAATATGGATGACCAAGGCAGTGCAGAGTTGTCGAAGTATCATTATGAATCGGATTGTCAATATAAACAAGTTAATGATAATTAATGTACAGCTATATATGGAAACGAAAGATGTTAATTTAACTCTTTATACAGATGGCGATATTGTTACAGAAGATCAGTTATTATCAGAAACATTAAATTATGCTGTTTTTGACACTGGTTGTGTCACTACTGTTGCTGGGAAAGTTTGGTTGGATTGTTACATTGATTCCCTGAGCTGTAATGATCAAAAAGATATTCACTGGGTAATGTTTAGTTTTGTTTCAGTGATGGAAATCGACATTTGTCCAGTGAGAAAGCAATATTACCACTACATCTTGGTAATAAACACTTATATTTATCTGTTAATGTTGTTGATCGTGATATTCTGGTTATTGTTATCACGAGCATCTATGAAAAAAGAAAATGGTAAGATAGATTTTAACAATGATTTGCATGAACCCCACGCCCTATCTCCCCCCACTTCAACTATCAACGGTTCGCTATCCATCCTATCTTGACACCTCTTGTTGCCTGTAGCAACATTTCCTCGTTTATCCCTCTTGTCCCCCTCACGTCGTTCACTCCCGGCATAATATCTATGTTCATGAGATCTCGTTTCGACCTCTCGGATGAACCCTAATGTTCTCCTTCCATCTTCCGAATGGGTTCGATGTTCCTTCAAGGGCGTGAGTGCCTCATCCCCAACCTGGTTGTACGGCCTCGTAGATATTCGCTGATCCTCTGTCATTGGGAGTCTCGGTTCACTAACTCACTGATCCCCCACCAACATCTGTGGGGCATTTATTGCCCCCCCCCCCCCCCCCCCCCCTCTTGTTGCTAACTAGTTGTGGTGGGATGGCTGTAGCCCCCACCCGTCGCGTCACTTCTAATTGCGTTATCTCTTTCCCCACACTCTCCTCTATTCAACACGTTTCTTCTATCATCATTAAGTTTATTCGCCTGCATCCCTGCCTGCGTTTCCCTGCGGCCTTTATTATTTTTATTATTTCTTTATTATTTTTTTGTGTGTCATTATTTATTAAATTATTTGAAATATTTTGTTCGCCGCTACCTTCTATATTATTTAAATTATTTATTACACCAGTATTCATATTATTCGTATTATTTATTAAAACGTTATTTCCTGTAAGAAAAGTACCTTCATTAGTATTAGGGTTATCAAGTATGATATTATTAATATTATCATTAAACGTAATGTCATTACCCCCCTCCCGTCCAGATACACCAGTCCTGTGTTTGACATCCGGTCCCAGTAAGCGGGGTATTAACAAAAGTTTCCATAATACCTGGTTCTTCATAAATACTGCCCGAACCAGCTTCCCTCTCCGATAAACCCAATTTTCCCAGTTCTAATCAGCATTTCTCTTTCGCCTGATATTGCATCAACCCTCACAACAGGGTGTGCATTTTCTCTTACCAAGTATCTCTCTCTCCCTATCCTCCCTGATACTCTGATCCACCAACCCGTTTTCCCTCTCTCTCGCTCTTTACGCTCGTTCACTTTCAACCCTTTCTGCTTCCCTTACAGCCTGCTCTTCTTCTCTCACCACCCTTGCTCTACACTCTTTCGCCACTTTCTCTGCCCCTCTTTATACTCTCTCGCTAACTCCCTTCCCCTTTCTAACAACGCAGTCCCCTCCTATAACTGCCTCTCTAACTCTCTTTGGTCTAATGCGACCATGTCCAACTGACACGCCACATCAATCTCTAACACCCTTCTTGCTTTCGCGGAGGATGTTGCAGACTTTTCGGTTGCGACAGACCCCTGTCGCCTACTGCCTCTACTAATTTTACCGTATTTACTTGTGGCCATTTCAGTTCTACTGATGGACAACACTGAATCCTCCGGGTTTACCTCGCGCTCAGTGTCATTCGAACCCGCCCATCCCACTAGCTTAATCCCCCGTGTAACGATCAGATAGAGCCCTATGAACACTCTATCGTATGCCACTATCCCCGATCACCACAATTCAAACAGTTCTGTGGCTACCTCTCTCGCCCTCTTGTCCGCTAACTCACCCTGCCCAAATTGGGCTAAATAATGTAAACATTTATCCGACTTACCATAAGTCTGTGATCCAACTTATCCTAGTCTACCTTTCCATCTCTCTTGGAATCCTTGAGGATCCGCCAGGTGGTGCTGTATCCCCTTCGCAGACGACCGCTTGTGGTTATGTCTTCCTCCTGAATCTATTCCCCTCCTCTCCTCTAGCCACTGGTTGGCTGATGGCTCCTGTATGTTCGTCGCCGCTCCTGTGTGTCAACTCGCGTCCTCCTTCCTCCTGTACCAACCCGCATTCCTCCTCTTGAAACGATCCGTCGTCCTCCAGTGGATCCGGTGTGCGGGCTGGGACCGCTGCGTCATTGCCTCCTGGATTGTTGCATCTCTCTCGCTGGGAGTACGCTGTGGACTTCCACCCCCATCCGAACTCTGGGGCATCTCGTCTCTCTCACATCATTTTCACTGTTGATGTGTCGTTGTGGGTTTTAACTCGTCACTTGATGTTCTGAGTTTTCCACTGTGGGATCTGAGTTGGCGCTTTAGATCCCGACCAGGGTAAATCTCTGACCATAGTTGTAGATCCTGTGATGCTGCACTTATAATAACTGAAGGCTGATGTTGCCGGATTGAAAAAAAGAGAGTCTGATGTTGTTATTACTTGATGTTATTGGATCTCTGATAGTTTTTGATATAAGTAGATAATACAGCACAATAATTGAGTAGTGTCTACATCATTGTCTAGAATAGGGTGTTTCCCTTCACTTCTATGGGGCTTTCTATTATTCCTACCTGCCCCAAATATGTTGTGTAATGATTTCCAACCTGTCCAATATAGGGGCATCCAATCAAATCATAATATGAGCCAACTCCTCGTCATCGGACCAATACCAACATTCCTAAAGTTAAGCATCTCCCATATTGGCTATATAATGTAAAGATTTATGGAAAATTCCACTGATATATAATCCAAGTGTCAACTACGAATCCGGGGCTAATTATAACAACCTATACTGGACAGAGCAATGTATTTGGGACAAGAGCAGGTTGAGGTATATGTACATTGGAAATTTCCATTCTAAATAAGGGCATTTGGAATACATGTTCCCTAGTTATGGTTAAAGATATACTGCGGGGTGCCTTGCAAATGGCCTGTTGACTGTGATGCATTATAGGCTACAGTCTCATCATAGTTACATTATTTCATTTCATGTTGTGCAATTTATTCATGTTGTGCAATTTATTCATGTTGTGCAATTTATTCATGTGGTGCAATTTATTGATTTATAATAAATCTATATACATTCGTATAATAATAATTAAATGACAATCAAATTAGTGATATCGCACCCTCCTCCCCCAGACTCAACTTCATCCCAAATAGTCCTTAATAAGTCTTAAATTTGCCTCAGATAGGTTGTTAGAGTCCCATATAGGGTGTTTGTGTCCCATATAGGTTGGTTGTTTCCAAAATAGCCTGTGGCTTTAAAAAAATTATTTCAAATAGTTTATAACTGTAAAGGAATACTGAAAATAATATCGACTTCATAACCATATCTTTAATTCCAATTTGTCCCAAATAGGTTGTTTATGTCCAATATAGGGTGTTTGTGTCCCATATAGGGTGTTTTTGTCCTGAATAGGATGTAAATTTCTTATAATGATTTCAAATAGTTTCTAAATGTAATGGAATGCTCAAAATAATATAGAATTCACTACCATAGCATTAATTTAAATTTGTCCCAAATAGGTTGTTTTTGTTCTATATAGGGTGTTTGTGTCCCATATAGGTTGTGAATTGCTTATAATGATTTCAATTAGTTTCTAAATGTAATGGAATACTCATAAGAATATAAAATTCATTATCATAGCTTTAATTTAAATTTTTCCCAAATAGGTTGTTTATGTCCCATATAGGGTGTTTTGTGTCCCATATAGGGTGTTTGTGTCCAAATAGCGTTTGATTTTCTTAAAATGATTCTACATAGTTTATAAATATAATGAAATACTCAAAAGAAAATATAATTCATTATCATAGCTTTAATTTAAATTTGTCCCAAATAGGTTGTTTGTGTCCCGTATAGGGTGTTTCTATCATGAATAGGGTGTAAATTTCTAATAATGATTTTAAATAGTTTCTAAATGTAATGGAATACTCAAAAGAATATAGAATTCACTATCAGAGTTTAGATTTAATAATTTAGAAACTTTTTAAAATCATTATAAGAAATTTACACCCTATTCAGGACACAAACACCCTATATGGGTCATAAACAACCTATTTGGGACAAATTTAAATTAAAGCTATGGTAGTGGATTTTATATTCTTTTGAGTATTCCATTACATTTAGAAACTATTTAAAATAATTATAAGAAATTTACACCCTATTCAGGACAGGAACACCCTATACGGGACACAAACAACCTATTTGGGACAAATTTAAATTAATTAAAGCTATGATAGTGAATTCTATTTTCTTTTGAGTATTCCATTACATTTCGAAACTATCATTCATATATATATATAGATCAATATCACTAATTTGATTGTCGTTTAATTATTATTATACGAATGTATTTAGATTTATTATAAGTGAATAAATTGCACCACATGAATAAATTGCACAATGAATAAATTGCACAACATGAATAAATTGCACAATATGAATAAAATTGCACAACATGAAATGAAATAACGTGACTATAATTAGGGAACATGTATTCCAAATGCCCTTATTTAGAATGGGAATTTCCACTGTACATATACCTCAACCAGCTCTTATCCCAAATACGTTGCTCTGTCCAGTATAGGTTGTGGTTGTTATAATGAGCCCCGGATTCGTAGTTGACACTTTGATTATATATCAGTGGAATTTTCCATTATCCTTTACATTATATAGCCAATAAGGGAGATGCCTAACTTTAGGAATGTTGGTATTGGTCCGATGAGAAGTTCGCTCATATGATGATTTGATTGGATGCCCCTATACTGGACAGGTTGGAAACATTACACAACGTATTTTGGACAGGTAGGAATAATATAAAGCCCTATAGAAGTGAAGGGAAACACCCTATTCTGGACAATGATGTAATTAAAATAATTGGTATAACAGTATAATATAACGGGTGATGGTGGAAAACTACACCAACAAGATAGCCAACTGAAGCACAAGTAGTAGTCACATGATGACAATATATATGTGGAAAATTAGGAGGAATATTATACAGCCCCACGCGACAATACGAATCTGCCAAGATCTATACGGACCATGCTATGTGCTTGATTCATCTGCACTGATCATACATTGTAAATCTGCTACGATCATAGAATGATCATACAAGATCTTTTAAGAATTTACATATACAAAATATTGAAAAAATATTTATTTATTGAATGTATGGTTGCAATTTGTTAAATATCAAAACCATTGTTACATTAAACATTATAATTATTGTCTTGGAAAGTAACATCATGGCTATTATATCTGCTACGATCAGACTATGATCTGGATAAGATCAGGCCAGATAATGAGGCTCCCAAATTTTAAAACACCAGAGGCAGAGGCCATTGATAATTATTTTTTTGCCGTATTTGAGTACTCTCTTTCACAGCGTTTTACATAAGATTTCATATCATACGAAGATCTTTTCAGATCTTATCATGATCATATAATGATAATATCAAGTTAAAAATTATCAATCAATAATTAATTATAAATTATCAATTAATAGGTATAGAAAAAAATAAATGTATAAATCTACATCAATATGAATTATCTAATATGGTGGCCAAGTAGAGTAATTATATTAATTTATATTAATCTAATATAAATTTATTGATATTAATGCAAAGTTAAATTGGCTTATCTTAAAACCAAATTGAAATTTGTTCTGCTTAAATATAATACCATTACCACACAATAGATATACAGATAGGAAAAATAGGAAATGTTAGGCAGTTAGGTGTGTAGGTGTTAGTTGTACAGTAGGATATGTAGGTAAGATGTGTTAAGTTAGTTCTACATCCCCCACTGCCATATCCCCATAGTAACAATCCACAGTGCAAACAGAAGAATGCTTCAAATTTTGCTTAATTATTGATTGAGAACTATTAAGATCTTTGCAGAACTTTGTTATATATCATTAATTCTGCAAAGATCTGCACTGATCTTACTAAAACTCAAAAGATCAGCCGTGGTCTTACCAATCCTGCAAAGATCTGCACTGATCGTTACCAACCCTGCTAAGATCATAGAGCAAAGGTGCCTAGATCTTACCAAGACATATAAAGATGTTATGCTAAGATCAGTGCAGATTGGTGATGTTGCTAGTCTAGGGCAACACTGCCAACCAATCGATAGTCTATCTTACCACCAGCTGTGGTCCTCTCATTGGTCGGCTTACTGGCTTATTCCACTCATATTAATCCCGCCCTTTGCCCTGTGTTATCCCCTTTCCCCTGAGATGGGTAGTTAAACCATCTCCTGGCTAACATTGCTTTCCTACATTCTCTGGTATGCAATATTGCTTACATACCTGTCTGATTCGTAAATCAGCCCACCTCCCCATTCTCCCGGTAGGTGGCGTGTAGCAGAATGGATCAGCTTACACAGGGTTAGGGTTCTACGCATGTCCTTAGATCATCATAATGATGATGGGGTGATGATAACTCCACCTACTGGCTCCAGAAGTCCAGGAAATCCTGCCAAGTACCTAACTGATCTAGACTTTGCTGATGACTTAGGAGTACTCTCAGAATCACTAGAGGGAGCCCAACGGCTCCTCAGCTCATTAGAACATGCTGCTTCTAGTGTTGGTATTTTTATTAACTCAAGAAAGACCAAAATTTTGACAGTTAACTTTGAAAGTCCTCAGCAAGTCTCTGATCGGATGAGCATAAGCTCAAAAGATGGTATGCTTGAGCATGTGGATGACTTCTGTTACCTGGGATCATGGATCCGGAAGTCAGGTGAGGACCTTCGAATACGTAAGGGAAAGGCATGGGCAGCCTTTAATAGGCTTTCCAGGATTTGGAAGTATTATATTATTTGTATTATTAATATTTTATTAATTTTATTATATTATATTATATATATTTATTAATTATTTATTATTATTTAATTATTGTATAATATTATTATTGAAATATTATTTAGAGCAGCAGTAGTTCCAGTACTCCTCTATGGGAGTCCATGCTGGGCTCTAACTGCTGAGGACACCAAATCTCTGGATGGCACATTCACAAGAATGCTACGCCGGGTTCATTGTGTCAAGTACAATGCACACATCTCCAACCAGACACTATATAACATTGGAGGTGTCTCATTGGTTCCCCCAAGCTTGACACTAGAACAAAATCGCCTCCGCTTTGCAGGACATTGCTTTCGCCGTGAGGACCAGCCAGTGCATAATCTTGTACTTAGCAGCCTCATGGAGCGAATAAGCATGGTGTACAGCCCATGACTTTCTTGAGACACATCTTAAAGGACACTGGCCTTGATGCTGCAATGCAGCATGCCGATCCTAGTAGTAGTAGTACAGTAGTAGGGTTGTACTGACTGTTTGTATGTATTGCTGTATTGGATTTAATTAAACCATATAAAAACCATGAAAAACCTAAAAAAAAACATAAAAAACAAAACAATAAAACCAAAATTTTTTTTCAAAAAACCATGGTTTTTGCCATCCCTGCCACTGCCACTGTCAGACTGTAGTTAGGTTGGTAGTACTTAGGTAGGCCTACTGTAGTACGTCAGTACGTCATGCGTGTAGTACCGGACAGCCGGAGGTCAGAGGTTACCGTAGTACAGTACTGCAGTAGCAGTCAGGCAGTAGTACGGTAACCATACTACAATACAGCAATAGACAGATCGAATAAAGAAAGGCGAGCGAAACGAGCCGAAATTTTTAGACAGGTACAAGCCAGCAAGCTACAAGAACAGAAGAAAAGGCAGCAAGGTAATGCATTAATCTGGTAATGCAATTTTTAAGGCACTTCCAGACTTCCGTACGGTAATTGTTAAAAACCCAATAAATCGGCGCCGTGATTATTTTTGGGAGCGCCAAGCCGCCGCGTTTTGCGATTTTCGAGCGCGCCACACTGGCGCGATGATATTGTAAAGCGCGCCGGATTAATCCGACGCAAAGTGTATGTACAGTAAGGTACAGTCAGCCAGTTCATGTCTTTTGTACAGCCAGATGGGGGCTGGATTCTGCAGTTTTTAAGTGGAAATCCCCGTAGCTTATCATTGGAATTTTTAAATTTAAACGGGCACTCTCAATAAAATTTGGGCACGGAGATATTAGTATCATTAGAACCGGCTTCAAATTCTACACCTTGACGTGCTTGTACAATAAATTTAGAGCTTGTATGAAGAAGTTATTGTAAATAATATAATTAAATCAAAAATCCAGCCAGATGATATTTACCAGCCAGATGGTGTCCAAACATAACCTCTCTGAGATCAATCAGAGAGCCGACGTACTAGTATGTCACTCAAAAGCTCCCTATTGCCAGATGGCTGCCAATTATTTACAGCTCACTGGACTCTACATACATACCAGTACCATTGACACAACAGCAACAGACTAACCAACCAACTAATAGACTACCGAATCCACAGCCCATACTCTGATACTGCAATACTAGTGGCAAGCCAAGTAGCCTACAACGCCGTGGCCGTGGGGGATATTACCCAGTAAGCTTAGTCTACTATAACAAACTGCAGAACTTTATTTAGCTCAACAGCTGTAGTTTCATAAGGCTGTACTAAAAAAATAAAATTAGATTCGTCATTGTTCATAATTAGCACATTAAAGCTTTTACGGCCCTCGTTCTATTATTTCACTCACTGTCGCTAGGGAAACAAAATCACTCGTGCTGTAACGCTATAAAAGTTCTATTTTATGAACAATGACGTATATATAGTTAATATTATTAAAACTATCAACTATACCATCAGACCATGGCATGACCGATGACCGCAATACTCAATTAGATAATATGTAAGGTAAAGTAAGGTTAATTACTTTATTAGGTAATATGTAAGGTTAATTACTTTATTGGCTAATATGTTATGTAAGTTTATTACTTTATTATGTAATATGTATAAGGCTGTAAGGTTAATTGCCATCCATGTATTTAGATTATTCAATTATGAATATTTTCATAAGCCATGTGCCATGTCACAATGTCTATTGTCTATCAGTAGCAGCCAGCTTATGCATTATGGCTTACTTATGAGAGAGGAAAAGTTACATCCAAAGCACAAACAGATAACGCTGCATAATTTAACGCATTTTAAACTTTAACACAAAATCAACTTATTATTACAACTTACAAACTTAACGTTAAGGTTAATTCAGCATCTACAGTTCACAGTTGTAATCCAGGCACAGCACCAAGCACCAAGGGGCGCCTCTATTTCAGTTATACCCAACCTCCCACAGAGCGGCTACATCACAAGAAAATCTGTCAAGCATTGCGGCTACATCACAAGAAAGTCTGTCAATCATTTATCAGAGCTGGAGAGGGTTAACTCCTTCAAATCATACTGAACAAAGCAGCCCGATAACGGAACTGCAATTGGCCAGCCAGTTGATATCCAGACCAGCCAGGTGCGGGCTGGTGTTTCTATGAACTGGCTGGAAAAAAGTGAGATTTCATCTGGCTGCACAAAACCTCTAACTGGCTGACTGTACCTTACTGATGTATTCCAGTCTAATTACAGAATTAATTAAATTTACACTACAGCACTACACAGCTACACTCCGACACTCCTCGTATTTGAGTATATTCAGTCTGTCTGATATTTGACTGTATTCAGTTATTTGAGTAATCTGGCAATACTGTCAGACTGTAATAGTTATCGGTAGGCCTACAGAGTTATTAATTGGATATACAGATACTGAGATATACACCATATAAATATGCCTAAAATTAACTACACACAACTGCGGGCGACTTCAACCATGCCGACATTATCTACCGTCGGCCCGTCTACACAATCCGAGGTTATAGACATTATGGAGGATGGAATGACGCAGCCTATCGTTACCGAACAAACAACCAGACCCCAAAGAGCATCCCATTCGCACTCGCACAAACAGACAAACAAACAGGACGAACTTTCTGTGCTTCCTAATCTCTCCAAACAAACTCTCCTCATACAAGCCCTACCGCTGGCCGTGCTACTCATCCTACAAACTCTCATATACCATCGCTCGGGTTTGGGGATATTCCTGGGATTCTATTGCTGTTTTTACTTCGCTAACCGAACTATTGTCAAACAAGCTTACACTCATCATCAAAGGATATCTCTTCATTTAATCCTGGAGGTTGTTGTATTTCTTCTTGTCAACGTGATTCTTGCTTTCTCTAGCACGCACGAGTTTAATTTATATAAATGTTTCGTCTTCCTATCACCGGATGTATCCTTATCGAGTCTCTCCAACCTACTCTGGGTAGTTTTAATGGTGGATTTTCTCGTTAAATTCATCTTTATCGTACTGAAATCCGCAGTCATCAGCTTCCCGGTTCCAATAAAACACCGAGGTAATGTTCTAAACGTCATGGAATCCAGTTGCCATCTCTACCGATGCCTGTTACCGGGAGCGCAGTGGGTGCGTTACCTGTTGCATCGCGATGTAGACACCACACCCAGTACCACTGATACTGTGGCCGCTTACTTCCTACTGGCCGTGGCCCTCTTACTAAAGGTAACTAAACTCCCAAAAGCACACAAATTAAAATTACCAGTAAATACAGTAGAAATAAAACAAAAAATAATAGTTTATTACTTGGGAAATAAAGTATAACTTTTTCACTATTGTCAAGGTCTGCAACTGTAGGCCTATCAGTGTATGGAAGTTCAAAAATACCCTCTTTACAAAAATCAGAATATTTATTTCCACATTCCACCCCCTACCGGCTGGCAGTTTAAAGATTTCAATAAAAACGTTATATACTACTTTTGAAGCCAAATTTCTTGAAACCAACTTTTTTGGACCACTTTCTTGCGCCATCGATTCTACAAAAGTTATGTTATATAATTTTTGATTAGCCATTTTAATTAATTACTTATAACATTTTGAATTAAAATAAGTTAATTACACAATATGGAAATATTTATCAAAATTCCATAAGAATGGGTGTATTGTATATTCGGGAAAAAAAGTAACAATTTAAGAATAAAAAGTTTCCTCTACCTATTCTTCCTTACGCAATATTCGACCACCAGTAACTGAGGTATATTATCCGGTGAAAAGGTGTAGCCCTTATTTTTTTATCTTTGTAACATAGTCTCTGTAAGTTTAAACCTCTGCTATATCGACCCGTTCATTGTTTTAGTTTAGCAATACCTTCCCCCAATTGTCAATTAACATTAATTGATTTAACGTTAATATTAGTTTTCGGTTGTCGGTGGGGCGTATCTTTTTCTAGCCTACTCCCTTTAATGTATATCTCAAGAATTACTTGGGTTACATAAAAACTTCTGGTTCTTTTGGGAGTTTAACAACATTACTTACTGCAGTGTATCCAACTAAAGACTCGAGTAACAGTGTTCTACAGAACAGTTGTCGGATGTCGGAGAGCTAAACAGCCGACAGCGGTTGTGCATCCTGCGTCGGACGAGGAACGGTCTAACAACGTCTGCACATTGTGTTTGATCTGCCAGGGTGAGTTTGATCGTCCCACGTGCACCTCCTGTAAACACATCTTCTGTCTGGATTGTATTACCCAATGGATGGATCTGGATCGGAGCTGTCCTCTTTGTCGAACTAAACTCGGTGTCGGCTGTCTGGAAGATGTGGTGCGACACAGGGATGGATCGACCACCGCCTGGCCTCAGTTGTTCTAACTAGTGGAGGATTCAGTGCAATTATACGGAATAGTAAACCAACAGTATGTAATTTCGTCGAATTTATTTTGTTATTGGGTTCTATCTGGTACTCATTGGTTGAATTCACCGGGGGGGGTAATTTCCCCTCGCCCCCATCATCCTCTCAACAGCCCTGCTTGTGCTAACTGTTTCAGTGCATTTAACTTATTAATTAATTAAAATGTTACTTATTTGTCTTCATATTATATATACCATCAATTATTTTTTTATATTTTTGTTTAATGTCAAGGACGGCACAGGTGCCACTAGATCTGCTCTATAATATAATATACAATAATACATCATATTTTTATGCATAGAGTGTAGTGTGCCTTACCCTTACCCGCTTCCGTAACCAGACGGGAACGGTTCCTAACTCGCTTTCGTTTTTATATTAACCGACCTACATCTCGATTGAACCAAAAATGACAATTGCGTCTTAGAAACTATTGCCAATCTCTATTGGAACTATTGAGTAATGACTTTTGGATTTGAAAATAAATGTACGTGCTCTGGTTACTGGGGGAAACAACATAGTTCTGAAATACGTCGTTGTTGTGTTTAGTGATATAATTCAGTAGTTCACCAATTTTCATTATTTGGAATTAATAACGTAACCATTATCATCTATTAATAACCTCATTGGGCAATGTTACATTTCCACTATCTCTCTCTCTATCCTCGAGTATAGTTGAGTCAATCTGCTAGAATAAAATCCCAAACTAAATCGCAACAATCCAAATCACATTTTTTGAATTCTATATTACCTTGTTTAATGCCATAAGAAAGGCTTATCAAAATGTATTTTGCGGATCATATATTTTAGCATGGAAATAAGGTTAATTAAGATAACTGGTGCAACCATCTACCATGATCTGTAGTTGAGATTCAGTTGATCCCATATTTACCTAAATATGAATGTAAAAATCTAATTAATCTGCATTGGACCCTTTGGCAGACGTTCTGGGATTGTCAATGCCTGACCACTAAGTTCCCTCTCACCAGCCAGCTGCGAACAAAACCCTTAGGGGTCGGTCATTCAGTCTTATATCAGAATCTGAGCGCATGCAATGTTATTCCCCAAGCAAAGCCAGGTTCCCTTTATACCGCTGGGTTGGCGTAGGCACTGATGTTTAAAGTGTCTTGCCTAAGGACACGCAGCTAGAAATGTATACAGCCTTTAGTTTGATTTGAACCTGCACCACCAAACACTTGTGAAAGCAGTTCAGTCGCTGTATGTATCCACTAGGATACAGCACGATTCATTCCAGGTTATGTCAACACTCTTGAAAGGTTAGTAATGTAGACGGCAGACCATTCCTTGCCCTTCCGATTGGGGAGGTATTCAGTGGATCTTCGAATGAAATACCCTAAGTTAAGTAGCACAAGTCTTCTACGTGACCAACACTGCCATCCAATGACTGAAGACATTGAAGATGACCTGCTGGTAAGAATCCACGTGAGTCCGAATGTTGGTGTTTGTTTGTAGACTTTTCAGATAGACCAACATTCGAATATTGACTTGACTACAGAAACTTAACGAACCAGATAAATAAATAGTATGGAAATGTTGATGATACTTTTTATATCGACTTGGGATTAACAACAATACGCAGATATGCGGTTACGCCAACAAACAATTACAATATAAATACCAATAATCGTAGGAGTTTTACAATCAGTCTGTTAGAAATGATAGTTTTAGTGTTAATATTCAATATACACCCAAGCCCAAATACAGGCATGTGTCGTTAGGAATCTTCCCGATAATATTAATAATCGTAGTTCAGTTTTTCATAATTTTTATGGCTTCCGGTACTAACAAATTCAGGTATCGGCACCAGGTAGAGCCTATAACATTACCAGTCATAACTGCAGATGTCAGGATGTAGAAGAATATAAACGGATAACAAGGTTTATATATAAAAACGCGATTCGTGGTACACTCCAGTCTGATTAAAATGATTGCACTACCGGTAGCCCTACCGTCTCCCGTAACCGCCCCCTCCTCGAGGTCCCCCACGAGGGGGCCCTCCTCTCCCGCCCCCTCTCGGACCTCCACGGAATCCCCCCCTCCCTCGTGGGCCCCCTCTACCGCCCCGCCCCCCTCGCCCGCCACGGAAGCCCC
Organism: Nemertoderma westbladi; assembly: GCA_032718475.1. Lineage (NCBI taxonomy): Eukaryota > Metazoa > Xenacoelomorpha > Nemertodermatida > Nemertodermatidae > Nemertoderma > Nemertoderma westbladi. The sequence continues at coordinate 47,970 of JAUCBJ010005536.1, forward strand.
CGCGTCCACGCCCCCTAGGCTCGTCGTCGATCAGCAGGGTGTCCAACGGCAAGGGGTCGGGGAGGATTATATACCGGACGTTGTTACCACGAATGGATAGCGTTTCTAGGTTGACCGGGTCACGGTTTTTCACTGTCATCTTAACCGATTTTAGATGAGTGTTCATTGATACGTCCACGCCAGCCACTGTACCGTAGACTATAGTGCCGTTCTTTAGTTCTATAGTTACAGTTTCGTGACTTAACTTCATTAGAAACCGAACCAGCTTCATAATTCTGTTCGGATATCTGTTGCCAATATGCTAGCGGTAGGCAGTAGGCCTAGAAATATACTGTACAGCTGTACCGATACCGGTAGGTATCACACTACTGCACTACTATTAATTCAGTAATTACTACAGGTATCTGAATAAAGTACCGGTATGAATTCTCCAGCATCTATCTAGTAGCAGTTCAAAAGCAGTGCGTCGAACGAAAGCACCACCACCACCACGATGAGATTTGCGTCCAGTTTCCCCCGTCTCAAATTATTATTGGTGTTATGGGTGAACGAGTTAAAGTGTCAGACTTATTTATAATCCAGAGGTCACCAGTTCGATCCCATCTGGACGTTATTGCCGACTTTACAAAGCTGTGCCAAACAAAGCGTTATAAAAATATGAAACCACGTACGTATAGCGCTGGTTCAACCCCCGGTGGCGCGCTTTCTAATTTTTCCACTTTTGAACAAAACCATTTGCATTACATAATTAATTACAGTTGCAACCTCATCTCCAATTTATTTAAGGGGGGGGGGGGGGGGGGGGGTACACCATTTTGGTCCGAAATATGTCGAATTTTTTTTTATGGTCTATTATAATGCACCATTGAATGGTGTTTCCAAATCTGAAAACCGCTATTTAATAGCTCTTTTAGTTTTCAAGTTATAACAATTTCCATTTAGGGAATCCTATTGAAATTACTATTACTATGTATAAGGAAAGGTCGTTTTTATGAAATTGTCACCTTCAAAACCCTACTACTTCTACAATTTTTGAGCAATTAGTCTGAAACTTTCTGTGGGTGTCTACATAGCCACCCTGCATAAAAGTATCAGACAACTTTTCGAAATTTTTTGTTAATAAAATTTAATACTATTTATAACAAACCTAAAAATTTAGCATAAATTTGCAGCGCCACCTAGCGGTGCAGAATTATTTTTACAAAATTTCACCTGATAGTTATGTTGCCCCATCTTTGATCTATCATATAAAAAAACTTTCATGTGATTAGATTCAAAACTGTAAAAGCCAAGCGCAATTTTTTTTATTGTTAACTAGTATTACTAATATTAAATAGCAAAAAAAAAAAATTCTGACCTGTCATGTAGAATAGCATCTTAGGCAACTATATTCCAAATTTAAGCCAAAACCAAACAATTTTGAAACGCCGAGAGTGATAAATCGAGGAGTTGTCCGAAAATGGTGTAACCCCCCCCCTCCCCCCCTTAATACTTAAATAGCCATAGTTAGTAGCTTTATAAATGACAGTTAATGCGTGTAAGGGCAAACTGAAATGGTCTGCTTTTTTTACAACCAGTTTAACACAAACTGAAAGCATCACTCATTGATATTTTGGGAATTACGGTTTTCGTATATCTAAAAGAGATTATTACACTTTCTTATATAGACTCTCGTGCTGCGCGAAGGCCCCACAACGTGTTAAGTTTATATACATGCTACCATCACAAAGATAATTATCCTGAATGGAAGACAATCAGGCAAAAAACCAAGACAAACACTGTATATTACAGCAAAATAATGTGAAAATCTCCTCTGGGGAATGAAATCACTTAATAGCCCTCGGTGAAAATTGTTTTTTGGCGGAATTCGCCTTTATTAGCTGGCGGGCACACAGGACACACTCATAAACATACATACATATACAGTGAGACGAATTGACTAACAGACAGGAAATAATGAGCATGACTCCCGTTGATTTGGTTCCAATGAACCGTCAACTTCAGTTTTTTTGGTTTTTTAGTTTTCTATTTTTTGTTATAGTTTATTCTAGTACTGGTGCAAGGTTTTGATTTATGAAGATAACAGAAAATAAAACAAATTGAGGGCAATTTGAAATCTGTTATACAAAGGGAAATCAATAAAATTCTCGGATTGAAAATTCTCGATCCGAGAATTCTCGGATAATCGGGATCAAGATTGCGCGGCCACAACTCCGTAACCCCACGACTTTCGCCAGGTTATCCTCATATTCAAGGCCAGTGTCCTTTAGAGGGGACTTAAGAATGTCATTGATTCGCTCCATGCTAATTCGCTCCATAAGAATGCAAAATAACAATATTGCACACTAGCATTGTGTGTATCAAATGTACCCGGCGTAGCATTATTGTGTATGTGCCATTCAGAGATTTAGTGTCCTCAGCAGTTAGAGCCCAGCATGGACTCCCATAGGAGTACTGGTTCTACTGCTGCTCTAAATAATCGGACCTTAAGTTTTCGATTAATTCGATGTGACTTCCAAATTCTGGAAAGCCCATTCAATGCTGCCCATGCCTCCCCTTGCATATTACGTCTTCTCCTGACTTCCGGAGACCATCCTTAGAGCTTATGTTCATACGATATGAGGACTGTCAAAAGCTTGGTCTTAACAGAAACACTCTGTTTTAAACTGTCACTGTCAAAAGCTTGGTCTTAACAGAAACACTCTGTTTTAAACTGTCACTGTCAAAAGCTTGGTCTTAACAGAAACACTCTGTTTTAAACTGTCACTGTCAAAAGCTTGGTCTTAACAGAAACACTCAAACTGTCACTGTCAAAAGCTTGGTCTTAACAGAAACACTATGTTTTAAACTGTCACTGTCAAAAGCTTGGTCTTAACAGAAACACTATGTTTTAAACTGTCACTGTCAAAAGCTTGGTCTTAACAGAAACACTCTGTTTTGAACTGTCACTGTCAAAAGCTTGGTCTTAACAGAAACACTCAAACTGTCACTGTCAAAAGCTTGGTCTTAACAGAAACACTCTGTTTTAAACTGTCACTGTCAAAAGCTTGGTCTTAACAGAAACACTATGTTTTAAACTGTCACTGTCAAAAGCTTGGTCTTAACAGAAACACTCTGTTTTGAACTGTCACTGTCAAAAGCTTGGTCTTAACAGAAACACTCAAACTGTCACTGTCAAAAGCTTGGTCTTAACAGAAACACTCTGTTTTAAACTGTCACTGTCAAAAGCTTGGTCTTAACAGAAACACTCAAACTGTCACTGTCAAAAGCTTGGTCTTAACAGAAACACTCTGTTTTAAACTGTCACTGTCAAAAGCTTGGTCTTAACAGAAACACTCTGTTTTAAACTGTCACTGTCAAAAGCTTGGTCTTAACAGAAACACTCTGTTTTAAACTGTCACTGTCAAAAGCTTGGTCTTAACAGAAACACTCTGTTTTGAACTGTCACTGTCAAAAGCTTGGTCTTAACAGAAACACTCAAACTGTCACTGTCAAAAGCTTGGTCTTAACAGAAACACTCTGTTTTAAACTGTCACTGTCAAAAGCTTGGTCTTAACAGAAACACTCTGTTTTGAACTGTCACTGTCAAAAGCTTGGTCTTAACAGAAACACTCAAACTGTCACTGTCAAAAGCTTGGTCTTAACAGAAACACTCTGTTTTAAACTGTCACTGTCAAAAGCTTGGTCTTAACAGAAACACTCAAACTGTCACTGTCAAAAGCTTGGTCTTAACAGAAACACTCTGTTTTAAACTGTCACTGTCAAAAGCTTGGTCTTAACAGAAACACTCTGTTTTAAACTGTCACTGTCAAAAGCTTGGTCTTAACAGAAACACTATGTTTTAAACTGTCACTGTCAAAAGCTTGGTCTTAACAGAAACACTCTGTTTTGAACTGTCACTGTCAAAAGCTTGGTCTTAACAGAAACACTCAAACTGTCACTGTCAAAAGCTTGGTCTTAACAGAAACACTCTGTTTTAAACTGTCACTGTCAAAAGCTTGGTCTTAACAGAAACACTATGTTTTAAACTGTGAAAGTTGATAATAACTTAAACGATGAACGGTGTTCTAATTGTTTTAGAAAACATACGGAGGCCATGGTTGTAAATTTGGTGAGGTTTCAAGGAATTATTTTTCCGAAGGATTATGGAGAGTTGAAAAGGGCGCCCGATAGGGGGGATGAGTATATATTATGTACAGAGTGCAAGGAATACCTCACCCATAAGACACGACACCCTAATTGGAGAGACGGTTGGCCATCGTATTATTGGACTATGGTAAGAACCACCAAAGACGGTAAACTATGGAGGATTGTTCCTCAGAGTTTGAGGAGTTCTTGGGATGGGGTGCAACAGATGTTTGCCGTTGGAATACAAAGGCATATAAATGTTGAACCTTTGTTTAATGATATCACCGTCAACCGCCATTGGCATATGACCCTTATTAGCAGTCATCTTGATGTTAACATCATGAAGGCTGCTAATACCAACCCATATCCCGATGTGAAATGTCCTTTGGGGTGCCACGAATTCCTCGATCGTATCAAGCCGTTGCCCCTTCACCATTTCCTCCACTTGTGGATTCCAAACTTTCATTCCTTCGAACCAAAGAAGGAATTAGTCCGTGGAATAGTAGGAGAATGGCCGTGCAATGGGTACGACTTGGGATATGTAATTCGTCCCTCATTGGTAATCATTCCCAACCGCGGCATTTGCGTTGCTATGTGCGAGGATCACGCAACTGCAGAGAAGTCCTACATCCACCCTCCTCGACATCCCGGCCACGGCGACGCCCTACAGTACCTCGACCGACTCGCTCCAGCAACTGTGGCTCCAAATATTGTTCGTGATGGTCAGGTGGGGAAGTTCACCGCAAGTTTCCCTGTAGTCAAGGAAGTCGGAGGATACCACGGCATATCGTCCACTACACTAACACCGGGACTTGTACTCACCATTGCAGACGACCGATTGGCGGAGGCTGAACGACTGACCCTGGACCACAGACCCGACATCCTGTATACAACTTTGAACCGAGAAGAAATGGGGGAGGATTTTGTGAGAGGGACTCTCCATGCAGGTAAGTATGAGGAGGAGGGACTACTGGGATGCATCAAGAGTGGTTCATATGTTGCCATGGATGAAGCTCTATTTCAATGGGAGAATTACACCTCAAAAGATAAAGGGAGTAAAATAAGTAAAACTAATTACAGCCTCCCACTAGTACATCCTGGAAACGACCCTTACGGATGTGAACCACTCCACATTAATAACACATCGAGAACCTTAAATTCCAAACCAATTCTAGAAAACGTACTACACATTATAGCCCATTCCCCTCCAACGCATAGACTGCTACAATCTACAGTAGAAAGTAATCAGTTATCCTACCAACTAATAACTGCGTTACATACAGTACTGAATTATGAACATGGGAAAGTAAACAGTGCAACAGAGAGACTTTTAGAACGTAATGTATCAGAATCCAGTAACATCACAGAATCTATTTTTCGCAAATCAGCTATTAATCTGTCACTAATAGAAGGAATATCCACTAGAAGTACTGTCGGAGGTTCAAATGGGACTAATATTGAATTATACATCCGGGATAATAATACACGAAGTTTTATGGGACTAATACAGTTAGAAGAGCGCCTAATCATAGATACAGACAACATTATTGTGGATGGCAACGAGTATTATTTGCAGAGTGCCAGTAACGCAAAGGGAACACTATTTAGATGGGGGGAATCATTTCATTTTCAGGACACTCTAGGGACCAAATATGACAAGTCAATGGTGAACACATCGAATATCCTAAGACATTTCAACATACTTGTCTTTGTAAAGAAAGCACTGCCTATGACCTACAAAGATAAACAGCTATCCCTTATAGCAGGGCAGAATAGAATGAAATGTGAAATCCACAATCAATATTTAGTTAAACAACATGTCACCAACACATCGAATTGCTGTCAAATTGGTTGTACAACAAACGCTCGCTGGCGATGCCCGTGGGGTTTACCTTTTCAATTTTGTGAAACGGGAGTTTGTTTTAAACACGGTAGACTGTTGGTCAAGAAACCTACAATTACAATGGTTGAAAGTTGCGTTGGTCGAGTGGCTGATGATGTTAATCGTAACATCAACACGTCATCAGGAGGCGTTGCCATGGTCAATGAAGGAGATATAGATGGAGATGTTGACCAACTTATGGAAGATCCATTGGAACGCTTCATGGATGTGGTGTCCGATAAGGAGGACGAAATAGAAGAAATAAACATTCAGATTGGTCTCCTAGGGAACCATGAAATGGTTACTGACGAACATGACGTCATGCCGTTATATGCACGTAAAGACCGAGTTCCTTTAATAGACCTAAATACAATATCTCGGGTGCATGTCCTCCTTAACAACGAGCTAGGTGTACTTAGGCGCAAAATTCCGCCCTACAATAGCTCCACTTTTAATAGAATATTAAATAACATAGTGTCACTCACCCCAGATGGTGCCGCTTCCCTAATTTATCCCGAAGGAATATTATTTCCGAGACTATTTTATCATTCAAACCCGGACAACTCCGTTTTAGGTGCCATCCCTTCCATTTTATATTCGGATAAAACTACCTCCAGGCGTGGTATCGCTTCCTTAGATGACCATATGAAAGCAAGACTCAAAAATGGTGATTTACAAACTTCACGATTTTTATCTTATATTGATTTTGCATTCGATACCAAAATTAATACCACACTAAATCATGCCTCAGCCTCAATAGCCCTAAATCGCGGTCTTGAATTTTTGCCTGATTACAAAACATATTTTGCTGCAAAAGAGCAAAAATTAAATTTCAACGAAGTAAATGACTGCAAGAGAAAGGTCAACGAACTTGCAGCATTGACAAAGGAAGGGAAGTGGGACTATTTTGCGACACTGACCTGTAACGACAGCGAAACCCCCGGAGTTGCCCCAATATATACTAAAATTGTAGAGAAATACGGGAATGATCCAATCCGACAGCAAGACCAGGTCGACGCCCATGCTGTGGTACTAATTCGGTGCTGGTACCGGACAACTCACTATATAATGGACTGGATACAGAATAGTCCCCAACAACCCCTTGGACATGTCAAAAATATTTGGTGGAGGTACGAATTTCAAGACCAAAACGCCCTTGGGAACAAACCTCATATCCACATGGGCCTTTCTCTCCACCCCGAACCCATCTTGACAACTTTAGAACGTATTTGCTGCCAGTCAAAGAGTCTTTTTCACGAAAGTTTTGGAACTGACCTAAATCAGCTAATAGATGATGGACTGATTGCAGACCACGATGATAAAAATAAATTCATGACTAACCTGCAATTCTTACAGACACACAACTGTAAAAAAGCAGGAGAACGGTGCCACAAACGTACAGATGCCCATGGCAACCCAATATGTCGATATACAAAGTACCCCCGCTCTAATGAACCTTATTTCAACGAGAAAACGGGAATATATAAAGATGAGACTCTGACCAAACTTCTAGAATTAAACCTAGCCACACAGGATCCATTGACAAAGGTGATAACACCAATTAATTTATTAATGGGTGGGACTTATGGTTATGTGTCAGATGGTGATGAGTTCTTTGTTCCTACCATTCCTAGACTGTTCTGTCTTATGCGTTCCTGTTCCAATGTACAAGTTCCTTTTTATCGGTTTATGAACTCATATATGTTGAAGTATGCAGCCGGTAAAGAGGAACACTGCAAAAATATATTGACAGAAACAAAAGAACCAGGTGTCTTCACAGGGGAAAGTAGGGAGTTGGTGAACGAAAAAATAACAAGTTGCAAATTTATAGAAGAAAAACGGGCTAAAAAGGATAAAGGATATACGGCACGAAATATAGGTATTCCAGAACTAATTTGGTACACCTTAGGTCTGGAATATTTTAACACAAACGTTGAATTCCTTCACGTTTCTAGTTTAGCCCCAGCCTATCGAACTGGTTTCTGCCATCCACAGCCTGGACGAAAGAAAGTATTGTTGGTTGCTGGAGAGGATGAAGAATTACTTCCGGTCTTGAAACGGGCCCATTTACCTGCCAGCAGACAATTTACTCCATCCCAAGAACTACTAATAACGGATTATATCGAAAGTTCATTCAGTGCTGATAGGATTACCAAGTTTAATCTGCGTCCACCAGAACTCCTTCTCTTTGACACCATTGAAGTTTATACAAAGTGCTTCACCTTTTCCTATATTCGTAATAATTACGAGTTGGACCTACAAATCGGTGAATGCATTTGGGTTGATGGACTAGGCCGGCGTGTTTTACTTCGTGCGTCCGGAATTACAAATGCAATGGCATTTCTGCAACACAAAGTCGATTCAAATGACCCTCTCGCCATAAACCTTTTACAGGAAATATTTGAGCCAATCTCTAATAATAATAAAGAGTTTATCACACGGTTTGTAAACACCCGGGACACAAAACCAGTTATAGTTGTGTTCACAAGCATAACCCCATTCCAAACCGAGAAATTCCTGATACACCTAATGTTATCCCTGGGACATTTTCAAACCGAACTTGATCTGTTCTCCACTTCATGTTTTCTGGAAAGTTTCAGTTTATCTAAATTGATTCCAGACTGGAATAATGTGACAAATCAGGACTCTCTCAACCTTCGGAGGAAATACGTTTTGGAACAGTTGGGTCACTATCCAATTTCTACAAGACAGCTAGAAAAATCCCTCCACACAGCCGACTCTGTACTAACCGCATTTTTGAGTGGTGGTAACCTACAGTACACAACACTACCCATTGTACAGGAGTCGTTATTTAGAGAAGCTGCTTCGGCCGAAGTTATTAGAGAGGAGGCAGCAATGAAAAACAGCATAATTAAAGGTTTTGTAGAAAAACAGCTAAATATTCCCGCTGCAGAGTTGGCAACTGCCACAAGAGAAAGTCCATTACAATGGGAGCCCGAAATCACTCGTCATCCTTCACAGCCATTAACATCGGTAGATGAACAGAAACAAACATTGACTCTATGCTGTAAATCTATCAAAGATTATTTAACACCAACAATAACATTTGTTAAACCTATCATAATTGTAGGTCCGCCAGGAACTGGTAAAACTCGAACTTTACAGCTGGCTGGCGCCTTTGCAGTATCAAAAGGACTACGAGTTTGTCTGACAGCATTGACAAGTAATAAGGCGAGAGAACTTGGAGGTGTACATTTGCACTCCTTATTGACATTGTCTGGAAATTCTGGCTCCAAAGCTTTGGAAATATCTAAACTATCTGAGGAATCACTTTACAATTTGGCAAAATCATCTAAAAAATATGCCATTCTCCAACGCCTGGATGTGATTCTCATAGAGGAGATAGGACTGCTAAGTGGCGAGCTTTTGGCTGTTCTGGATCATGTTTTGAAAAAGATGACAAAAACTCAGTTGCCATTTGGAGGAAAATTAATTCTTGCCAGCGGTGACCACGAACAACTGCCACCCATTCAAGGTACACAGATATGGTTGTCTCCACAATTCCTTTCTGTTTTTCAGGTTGCAAAGTTGTCAGTCTATGTACGATCTGCAGGTGACCCTGCTCTACGGGAAGTTCTAGAACTTTTTAGGAAGCACCCGTTATTCCAGGAAGATGAAGACCGTATAATTTTCCTCCTTTCCACCCATTGCCAGTTTGTAGATACTTGGAATGACGTTCCAAAGGAATGTGTGAGAGTTGTTGGTAAAAGGCCAGCTGAACGAGAAGCAACCCGGCTCTTCCTGGACTCCCTCCAACAAGACCCAAACATTGTGGCAATAGAATATACATCCAAGGATGAAATGGAAAACCATGTTGGTAACTGGGTTGATGCTTCACCGAGGGTATCAAAGATACTAGATAATGAGGTGAGAGAGGCCAAGGAGATATTAATTCCAGTTGGAACCATAATGCGGATTACATACAATGGTACCACTGGTAGACATACATTCTCCCAAGGTCAACTAGTTGTCATCGAACGACTCCCAACACCCGAGGACCAACATATAATCTGCCGCCTCATTCCCTTTGCCCATGGTATTGTGGATTTTGATAATTTAGAAATCTACCCTCTTATATCCCTTGGTTTACATGTAACTCCAGATGTTAGAGTTGGGACTGATCTCCAGAAAGCGAGAAGGGAGCAGTGGCCAGTACAGCATGTAGCCGCATGCACTGTCCACAGAATTTTGGGTGAGACATGCCCATGTGTTGCAACAAAGATAGGTCGCCAGGATTCTATTTGGTGTATGTGGCTGAAACAGCAACTCCACGTGACCATTTCACGACCTCATTATTTGCGGTTTCTATATTTTGTTGGTCCCAAAGAGGAAACATTGCTGCAAATAAGAATATTGATAAAAAAGAACCAACCAATCGAGCACCACATAAGCAACATGATAAATAAATTAAATGTTATTACACTACCCATTGAGGGTCAACAACCATCGGGATCAGCCCCTGTTCCTGTGTTAACTCACCCACCACCATTAGTACAACCGCGCCATTGTTTTGCAATGGATATTCAAATACCAGATGATTCCTGTGGGTTTCTATATATTTTGGTCAGTGTCCCTTTCCCTGAGGAAACATATATAGGAGAGGCAGCGAATCTAAGAAAGGCACTCCTTGAACATCGGTTGGGCCAATGGCCAAACCGGTCAGACAACCCAAACTTACAACCATGGCAACCGTATGCTTTCGTTACTGGTTTCCCTGGAAACGGTTTTGAGGAAACAAATATAGACGTTAGAAAGTCTCTACAAATTGCTATTCTGTACCGCTTGAAACGAAATACGTCATTAACTGAAGTTCTAGAAATTACCATCCAGATGTCTAGACGAGAGAACTTGGGACTGCGGGTAGTAAAAGTATTTAAATAACTAATATTTTACAAATCTCACTGGTGGGGGGGGGGGGGGGGGGGCTACTTACATTATTTGGTTAAATTAAAGGTTGTACATTCACACATTTGCATAATGAACATTGTGTTGTGGTACATGGCAAGGGTTGTGGTGCGAGCCACGCAGTCAGGGAGAGCCATAGAGCATTATAATTAGTAAATAGAGCAACATTTCATGTCCGTCCGCCTCTCTGTCCGTCTGCCTGTCTGTCCGTCTGTCTGTCGGTCCGTCTGTAATGAAAAATTCATTTGTAAATAACTTTTGAAGATTTTAACCATTTTCAACCATATTTTGTATGGGTATACTAGAGAAAAAGTTCCAATATTTTTTTAAGTTACAGGCAAATACCTTTCGAACTTTTGACTCCAGATCAAATCGAACTTGTTTCAAGCTTGGCTTGAACTAGAACTTGGCTGACTCAGAACTGTCTATTTCTATTTTGTTCTCATTTTATTTTTTATTTTATTTTTTATTTTATGAGTCATGGTCACTGCTATAGTTTTGAGTCGAGCATTGCGCGCTCTGACTAGAGACAGGAACCATGACTCATATACCCTATGCCCATATCTCTTTTTCTTCTCCTATTCTTTTTATTTTTTTTTATTTATGAGTCGTGGGGACTGCTATAGTTTTGAGTCGAGCATTGCGCGCTCTGACTAGAGACAGGAACCATGACTCATATACCCTATGCCCATATCTCTTTTTCTTCTCCTATTCTTTTTATTTTTTTTTATTTATGAGTCGTGGGGACTGCTATAGTTTTGAGTCGAGCATTGCGCGCTCTGACTAGAGACAGGAACCATGACTCATATACCCTATGCCCATATCTCTTTTTCTTCTCCTATTCTTTTTATTTTTTTATTATTTATGAGTCGTGGGGACTGCTGTAGTTTTGGGTCGAGCATTGCGCGCCCTGACTAGAGACAGGAACCATGACTCATGTATCTAACCATTTTAAATGAATTTATTTTACTACCATTCCATTCCAGTTTATTACCAGTTGTAGTGTATGCCGCGCTGGTAATAATCTGGAACCTGTAGTATTCTGGAACACGTTCGTGGGGTGTCGCAGCACGCGAACTTGAGCAAGTTCAAAACAAATTCGATTTGAACTGGAGTCAAAAGTTCGAGAGATATTTTCCCGTAACTTTCAAAAATATTTGATCTTTTTCTTCTCTAGTATGCCCATACAGAATTTGGTTGAAAATGGTTAAAATCTACAAAAGTTGTTTACGTATGAATTTTTAATTACAGACAGACAGACAGATAGACAGACAGACATGAAATGTTGCCCTATTTACTAATAATAATTGTGCGCCAAGGCTCGCCTTGACTGCGTGGCTCGTCCCACATTAGTTCATGTCACTCACTAACCGTATCAAATAAATTCTCAAGTAATTTATTTTACTACCATTCCATTCCAGTTTATTACCAGTTGTAGTGTATGACGCGCAGGTAATAATCTGGAACCTGTAATATTCTGAAACATTAGTTCTTGTCACTCACTACGGGAAGTTCTAGAACTTTTTAGTACATTTACCCATTTGCATAAGGAACATTGTGGTACACGGCAAAGGTCGTACATTCACCCATTGCATAAGAACATTGTGGTACACGCAAAGGTCGTACATTCACCCATTGCATAAGAACATTGTGGTACACGGCAAAGGTCGTACATTCACCCATTTGCATAATGAACATTGTGGTACACGGCAAAGATTGTACATTGTCTATTTATTTGCATAATAAGGTACATTGTGTTGTGGTACACAGCAGCAGTTGTACATCCACCCATTTGCATAATGAACATTGGGGTACACAGCAAAGGTTGTACATCCACCCATTTGCATAATGAACATTGTGATGCACGGCAAAGATTGTACATTGTCAATTTATTTGCATAAGGTACATTGTGTTGTGGTACACAGCAGCAGTTGTACATTAACCCATTTGGATAATGAACATTGTGGTACACGGCAAAGATTGTACATTGTAAATTTATTTGCATAAGGTACATTGTGTTGTGGTACACAGCAGCAGTTGTACATTAACCCATTTGGATAATGAACATTGTGGTACACGGCAAAGATTGTACATTGTAAATTTATTTGCATAAGGTACATTGTGTTGTGGTACACAGCAGCAGTTGTACATCCACCCATTTGCATAATGAACATTGGGGTACACAGCAAAGGTTGTACATCCACCCATTTGCATAATGAACATTGTGGTACACAGCAAAGGTTGTACATCCACCCATTTGCATAATGAACATTGTGATGCACGGCAAAGATTGTACATTGTCAATTTATTTGCATAAGGTACATTGTGTTGTGGTACACAGCAGCAGTTGTACATCCACCCATTTGCATAATGAACATTGGGGTACACAGCAAAGGTTGTACATCCACCCATTTGCATAATGAACATTGTGATACACGGCAAAGATTGTACATTGTCAATTTATTTGCATAAGGTACATTGTGTTGTGGTACACAGCAGCAGTTGTACATTAACCCATTTGGATAAGGAAAATTGTGGTACACGGCAAAGGTCGTACATCTACCCATTTGCATAATGAACATTGTGGTACACGGCAAAGATTGTACATTGTCAATTTATTTGCATAAGGTACATTGTGTTGTGATACACAGCAGCAGTTGTACATTAACCCATTTGGATAATGAAAATTGTGGTACACGGCAAAGGTTGTACATCCACCCATTTGCATAATGAACATTGTGGTACACGGCAAAGGTCGTACATTCACCCATTTGCATAATGAACATTGTGGTACACGGCAAAGGTCGTACATTCACCCATTTGCATAATGAACATTGTGGTACACAGCAAAGGTTGTACATACACCCATTTGCATAATGAACATTGTGGTACACGGCAAAGATTGTACATTGTCCATTTATTTGCATAAGGTACATTGTGTTGTGGTACACAGCAGCAGTTGTACATTAACCCATTTGGATAAGGAAAATTGTGGTACATGGCAAAGATTGTACATTGTCCATTTATTTGCATAAGGTACATTGTGTTGTGGTACACAGAAGCAGTTGTACACTAACCCATTTGGATAAGGAAAATTGTGGTGCACGACAAAGGTTGTACATCCACCCATTTGCATAAGAAACATTGTGGTACACGGCAAAGGTTGTAGGTAGATTCACCCATTGCATAAGAACATTGTGGTACACGGCAAAGGTCGTACATTAACCCATTTGCATAATGAACATTGTGGTACACAGCAAAGGTTGTACATTCACCCATTTGCATAATGAACATTGTGGTACACGGCAAAGATTGTACATTGTCCATTTATTTGCATAAGGTACATTGTGTTGTGGTACACAGCAGCAGTTGTACATTAACCCATTTGGATAAGGAAAATTGTGGTACACGGCAAAGGTCGTACATTCACCCATTGCATAAGAACATTGTGGTACACGGCAAAGATTGTACATTGTCCATTTATTTGCATAAGGTACATTGTGTTGTGGTACACAGCAGCAGTTGTACATTAACCCATTTGGATAAGGAAAATTGTGGTACACGGCAAAGGTCGTACATTAACCCATTTGGATAAGGAAAATTGTGGTACATGGCAAAGATTGTACATTGTCAATTTATTTGCATAAGGTACATTGTGTTGTGGTACACAGCAGCAGTTGTACATCCACCCATTTGCATAATGAACATTGTGGTACACGGCAAAGGTCGTACATTCACCCATTTGCATAATGAACATTGTGGTACACAGCAAACGTTGTACATTGTAAATTTATTTGCATAAGGTACATTGTGTTGTGGTACACAGCAGCAGTTGTACATTCACCCATTTGCATAAGAACATTGTGGTACACGGCAAAGGTTGTACATCCACCCATTTGCAGAATGAACATTGTGGTACACAGCAAAGGTCGTACATTAACCCATTTGCATAATGAACATTGTAGTACACAGCTACACGGTTGTAAATTTACTCACTTATGAACATGGTTGTCAATAACAATCCAGCTTGCACGAGAAAGCTTCAGACTATTTTTAATTAATTAATACATGTAAAAAAGTAAATTCAACTAAATAAATATATTATTACAGATGATGTGGTGTTATAGGGAGCGGCGGTGTGGGGGGGGGGGGGGGGGGGTTGGTTAACCGCATTTAGGTGGGTCTAATAATGAATACCTTCCATGTACCCATCCCGTACTCGACAAACATAGTTACATTTTTATTTTTCATATAGTCATTCTGTCTAATTTTTTTTTATTACCAATATATTATAAAGATATGGTATTATCATATTTTTTATTATTATTTTATAATGTCGTAATACATTGTAAGTTTTCATCACTTATACTCGATGTTAGATAAACTATATTTTACTTCCAATAATATTACAGTGCGAGACGTTTTTATAGTGCGTTTGTATTGTTATTTTATACCAAAATGCAACACTTAAACCATACGCATTCAAGGTAGTCCTACTACGATGTGGGCCTCAATGGAAGTAAATAGATTCAAACTGGCCGTATGCGTTACTACATGATGTCATAACCACAGAGTTAGGTCATATTTCCGCATTTTCAAATAAAATGATTTTTACTGATTCCTTAAAACATGAAAAATAATAATATATATATATATAATATGTAAATAAAATACCTAAAATAGTATTTACATTATATCCCGTAGTGTGATATTACTTTATTATCTATACATATATATTCACACTATATTAGGAGTATGTACCTATTGTATATGCATATGGCTAATTAACTAATACTGTTACTTATGTTTGCAATAAATATAATTTTGTTAATTAAAAAGTTTATAAATTATAAATATACTTTATGGTATATCATAGTTTTTATTATTATTTTATAATGTCGTAATACATTGTAAGTTTTAATCACTTATACTCAATGTTTTAGATAAGCTATATTTTACTTCCAATAATATTACAGTGCGAGACGTTTTTGTAGTGCGTCTGTATTGCAACTACTTAAACCATATGCATTCAAGGTAGTCCTACTACGATGTGTGCCTAAATGGAAGTTAATTGATTCAAACTGGCCGTATAAATTATGCATTACTACGTGATATGTTATGTAAACTTAGGTAATATTTCCGTATTATCAAATGAAATGATTTTAACTGATATCTTACAACTTATGTGAAACACCATATATATATATCGTATTATATCCGGTGGATCTTTATTATCTATAGGCATATATATATACATATATATATACACACATTTGGCAGTATGTACCTATTGTATATGCATATTAATTGCTAATTCATTAATACTGTTACTTAAGTTTGTAATAATTATAATATTGTTAATTAAAAAGTTTATAAATTATTATACATATACTTTTTCAGTTCATAGTTCACCGGCTTATTAAAGGGTCCCCGGGTTGTTACAAATTTAAGTACCTGGGTTACATCTTTCTCTCCACCACTGATGACAATTACCAGTCTATACCGTGTTTATATCGAGTTTATACCTCAGGGATTTAAAGTTCCCAAGACGTTAAATTTAAACTTTTCTCTCTTACTGCACGCAAGATTATTGAATTTCATTGTGGGCTCGAAAAAACTATTATATCGCAACGTACAACAAATTGAATGTTGCCTATAACAATATAATTTAGAAAATTGTTCCGTTTTCGGTACGATCGCAGTGTATCATACATATGTGGGGCACTGAATCTTCCAAAACTTGTTCATGCCCTTCACAGTATCACCTAACTCCTCCTTTGTGGGTGAGCCAGAATTTTTATTTTCGCTTTCAATATTTAGCTTAAAATGTTTGAAAAAAGTATCTTGCATGTAGTATGTAGTTTATATATGTATATTATTTTGTTGGTTGCAATGGAAAGCTTCCCGTGCAAGGATTCCAAATAAATGTAAAAATATTTTAATTTGGTTGGTAAATAACTGAGTTATGGTCATTTGAATGTTGCATGTTATTGCTTCCGCTGCAGCCCATTTATTATATTTAATATATAAACTATGTTCTAGAACAGTTTGTTTATCTCATAAGTACCTGGGCAACGAATGCCATGCCTGGGGGGGATGGGGGGGGGGGGGAGGTCACTGAATTATGACAATATATTCCAGGACATGTTGTAGCCTAGTTTCCCTCCCTGTGTTTGTTTGGCTAATGGGAGGTAAGGAGGGTAGTTCGGCTGCGCTAACCCATAGTACCTATGTTTTAACTGTTTTGCAAATAGCTTAGTCTTGTGTCGGTTTATATAGATTCAATGTAAATATCCGATCACACCACAATATAAATAATAACGGGAATCCTTATGGTCGCACAAATCACCAAGTAGTAAAGATTGCTTTATAAATAACTAGAAAGCCAGCAAGCTGGCTATAAGAAGACGGTCTATAAGACAACAAAACCGAAAAACTACTGTAAATGATAATCCCCAATCAATCCAACATCAATCGCAATCAATATGTAAGTAAACCTCGCCTACCATGCAATGCAGCCTTGGCGAAAGCAGAATTAATGTTATGATGACCAGTTCGGAGTTCCCAACAGATAACGCACCCCAACCATTGGATTTACTGAGACTCACTCAACACTACAATCAGCGTGTTACCTGTCTTCCCGAGACCAGATAGGGGGGAAACTCGACGCAATAAAAATTCATCCCTCTCCAGGGGAAATTCGACGCAAATAACAATTGATTACTCTCAAAAATAAACTGTAACCTGTTCTATTGTGTTTAGTTTATTGTTTTGGTTAAAATAACGTGCCACTTTACCCTGCTCATTTCCCTAAATTGAGAATTTAACAATGAGACGGGATATTAATTCGCCAATTGGCCAATTTGCGTCCAGTTTCCCCCTGCCCCCCCTGTCTCTGCACAAAAAAGACAAAATATTTTTTCGGGGAGCATAAAACAGTAACAGTTAGGTCTATGTAAAATTACAGCAAGGAACGCTTTTTAAGTTTGTTAGTTAATTCTCTCCCGCTGCCATTAACCTTGCGTACACTGTTTTAAAGGTATGTTTCTAAAGGCACTTAATACTGTAGCACCAATTAAAGAAATTAGTCTTAAACAACGCACTGAGCCCTGGATGACCTCGGTTATTCTTAGTAATATCAGAGAAAGAGATAACTATTTGTATAAATTTAGGAAATACCGTGTTTTACCTGATTATAATAATTACTGCAAATATAGAAACCTTGTCCAACGGGAAATAAAAAAAGCTAAATCTGAATATTTGTACAACAAAATAAGTGAGAATAAAGATAATCCTAAAAGTCTATGGTCTACCCTAAAATCTTTAGGTTATAAAAACCATAAATCTAAATCGAATATTGTTCTGCAAGAAAACGGTGTGCTGATTCATGATCATACTCTAGTTAGCAATTTTTTAATAATTATTTTACTAATGTTGCCTCTAATTTAGTTAAGAAGTTACCGTTATCAAGTAATAAATATAGTATAGGGTCCGAAACTCTAAATAATTTTTATTTAGAAAAGTTACAAAATTCAGAAAAGTTATTTTTAAAACCCGGTTCTGAGGATTTCGTTTTTCAAAATCTACTTAGCCTATCAGCCTCAAAAAGTACCGGTCTAGACCTAATACCTGCCCGTTTTCTTAAGGATGGTGCTGAAGTACTTAAAGTGCCTATTACTTTTATTATTAATTACTCATCGTAGATAATGTAGTACAGTACCAGACGAACTGAAATTAGCTAAGGTTGTTCCTCTGTAGAAAAAGAATAGTAAAGTAGAACCTTGTAATTACAGACCTTTACACAGCTGGAGGCACATCTTTGTAGGCTAAATCTGATCTATTTATAAAATATTTAATTACCCTTACTAGATGCTTTAGGCCAAAGATCATATTGATCATGCTCAAAGATCATAAAAATGACCCATTTGGGCAAATTGACTAAAATTATGTATATCACCCAATAGCGAACCCGTTTCGACCAAAAAGTTACTAATTTTAAATCATTATCGCTCATTTTGCCTTTTTGGTATATTATCGCCTACTTCCTGAAGGTAGCCATTCGCCTCTGATATTCGACTTGGCAGTCAGGGACCCGATTTTACGAAAATCCATTTATCTCCGCTTCCGCTGGGTCTTTTTGAAAATTTAAAAAATTGGCGAGCTCCTCTCGTTGTTTCCCATCGATTGGCTGCGTTAATTTCTATATTCCATCAATTAATGCGTTCTTAATTAGCGCTAATTGCTAATTACTGCATTTTTTAACGACTCGTTAAATTTCCTCCATAACTCGAGAACTTCTTAATTTACGATTCCGGGACCGCTTCCGTTGGATAGATCTCGAGCTTCCCGACCATATCTCTTGTACATGTTTTTACTTTAAACGAATCCTTCCCGTAGTAATAGGCGAAAATAATATCGGCCAATCAGCGACCTTCGTTGGCCCCGTAGACCCCCTAGAATTAATTTTTTTCAATTTTTTATTGGGTCCGTCAAGCATAATTCGGGGGTAAGGAACATTTTGTAGTTTGTAACTTTTCCGAAATTCCCACTCCTTCTAGGTGTATTTCGCGAAAGATCAAAAAGATCGTGTTTGACCTTGGCCTGATCGAGACCCCCGCATCGGATCGCTTAGAAAAAAGATGTGGCTGGAGTAAACCATATACCCCCTACGCGATCCAAGCGTCGCCGTTTCCCCAGGTATAGCCAGTTTGTCTAAAAACGAAATGTCCATTTTGGCGGGAAATTCAAATTTTTTAATTTTAAATCGCTTATAACTCGAGAACCGCCGCTCGGATCGGGCCCAAATTTTTTTTTAGACAACTAATTAGGGGGGTATTGTGGGGTACCTGTATCGGCGTTTTCCCCCAATATGCTCCCTTATACCCTATCTCGGCCACCTCGTAAACTTTGGGTATTAAGGAGAAATTGTTAGAGGAGGCGAGGCAATGGTAGTGTTAGGTAGTGGTTAAAACCACCCGGCCTTCGGCCGGGACATAGGTTTTTCGCCTCTTCTCGTCTAGACTGTCACCGGTACAGGTGTCAGCAGTAGTACGTACTGTTTGTGCTTTTGCTGTACCGATATAATTTCTGTTGTTGACCATTTACCCTACAGCTAGTAAAAGGCCTATGGCCGAAATATTGCTGGAAATATTCATTAATTAGTTTTATTAATTGTTTATCAGTGGGTCACGTGTAAAAAGATCTCTATCCTATCCACTCTAGATAAATATAGCTAATTGTTTATCGATTGTTAATGAAGCCAACCATCCCAACAATAGTGTTGGTATTGAGTATTTAGATTATCTGCGCTTTATCGCCCATCAATCAACGGTAAGAGTAGGTTATTTACAAATTGTTTACAACCTAATAATGAACCAGCGACCGGGCCAGGCCGGCCAAAGCTTAACATTTCTCCAAATCATTTGAGCTATCTAAAGAAATTGGTTTCAAGTGGTCTGAAATAGCAGTGATGTTTGGTATCAGCCGATCTACCATTCAGGGTCGAGTTTGAGAGTTTGATTTAGCAATCCGTGGAAGATATATCAATATCAGTGTTGGTGATCTTCCTAGTATCATTGCCCAAATTTATAATCAATTCCCTCAGGCCAGCTGTAGATTTGTTAATACCCTAATGAAGGAGAAAAATATTTATGTGCCATTTGAGTGTGTTTATCGACATTTACGACAAATTAATCCAGTATTATCAGCAGCAAGATGGGGTTGGGGTGCAATGGTTTCGCGGCGCAAATACAGTGTCAAGGCAGCTAATTCACTGTGGCACATAAATGGTCACCATAGCCTAATACGCTGGAATATTGTGGTAGATAGATAGATTTTATTTATACATTATGTAAAAACAATAACAAATACACCAAACAATGTACCGGTATAAAGGTATTGTCCAACATAACATATAGGATTACCCCTAAAGCTTTGCAGCTTATTTCCAAGGGGGTCCTTCAAAACAGTAGTGCGGGTGGTACATGGTGGAATTGATGGTTTTTCAAGGTTAATTACTTATCTTAGAGCATCTGGAAATAATCGGGCAGATACAGTATTACCATTATTCGAAGAAGCAGACGTCTTTGGTGAGATGTTTTTCGTACAGTTATCATTGTTTTTTATGAATTTTTTGTTAGAAGATAATCATCACTTTGATATATCCAATGCCGCTGATATTTATTGCTTACATGTTGCCTTTAAGCTCCAGATAAACATAGCGCTCGAGCAATTCGTTTCGACATGGAATCGTCATGGTTTGCTAACAGAAAACTATTAGTCGCCAATAAAAAATTTTGTAAATAGTAAATTGAACTGTGTTAATAATACTGACGAAACCACGGATATAGAAACATATGGGTGGATTGGGAATGGCCCATTGTTGCACGAAGAAGAATCTGTGGTTGATGTTTCAGATCTAATTGCACCCATTATATTACTGTCGATAGTACTTTGTACATAGGTATAGTGAATCGCCAAACCAATCCCTTAACACCACATAGTACCACACGTTCGTGGGGCCTTCGCGCAGCACGAGGCCCAGTTATGAGATACAAATTAAAATTGTGCGACTGTATCACAAAATCAGGTTATGAGATATTAACCCACACCACCAATTAATCAAAGAAAGGGGGACAGTACGTGTTCACCCCTTTTAATCTGCACACCCCCCCCCCCCCTCCCCCCACCCACCAATACATAACCGCGACATCTACCACCCACGGAAGGGTAGCACGAACTTATTTCCAATCGCACGTTAAATATGCAAAGCCAGGTGGTTTATAGGAATATAATAAACGCAGTACTCGTTTTCATTATAAGCCTCTTTGCGTTCGTCCTGTTTTGTATTTAAATATATTTCTTAAACGCAGGATAGGACGATCTTTATAATAATAATAACTAGGGATGCGATCAATATGTGAAGCCAGGTGGTTTATATAACAATTTAGTCAACGCAGTACTCGTCTTCATTATATGCCTCGTTGCGCTCGTCGCTTGTCCTGTTTTGTCATAAAATATTTTTCCTAAACGCAGACTGACGATCTTTATACAGTTATAACTATGCGAAGTTTCGAAACTGTGCGAGTAACTGTTGATACATCTATGTGGAGATGTGTGATATGTGGAGATGTGTGATACAACGCCAACGCATCTTATGCCGATGTAGTAATATGGGTATTGAAATAATATTAAATCAATGTACACTCTTAAAGCTGCAGCGAAAAAATGTAGCTAATTTCCTAGGTTACATATAAAATAATAATATTATTTTTAAGAACATTAATTTTACTACTTTGCAAAAATTCAATTAAAAAATAACCAGACATATACATTGTGGAATAAACTATTTCAGAAGCCTACACAACAGCCATGCCATGGATTGTATTTATGTTATTATATCTGTCATTTACCTGAGATAGCAATACAACACTTATAGTAGAGTCAATACAGGAAGGATGTTGGGATGTTGGATTTCAAGAATGATGTCTGGGCTGGAATAGCAATACTGGTTGCCTATTACAGTACAATTCCTCTCTGGTTAGTCTACAGCCACAACTCCAAGCCAGCTAGCTCCACACCAGCAGAGACTTGACCAATAATCATTCCCAGCAAATAGCTGCCTTACACACACATCCTTCCATCGTACCAGCATGTTAGCCAATAAATGAGCAGTATTTAATGAGAATCAATTTTTTATGACGTTTTAATTACTTTAGATCAATTAAAGACACAATTAATAAAGCAAATCACTTGAACTAATTAAAAACTATAATAGAATGGCGTATGTGGATTACATCTGTATAATTTTTAAGTATAATTATTTAAATCTTATACTGTAAAACAATTAATTTCCTTTAAAAGGCAGGTTGAAAATGGTGTTTTTACCGTAATCAACTTAATTAACTAATTAACTGCTATTATCTTAGCTTCTCGAAGGCCACACGGAAATTCTACTTGGAAAATTTCTAAACTTTTGCCAAACAACATGTGTACCAAGTTTGGATAGATTTCATCAAAGATTGGCTGAGTTATTAACGTTTAAAATTGGACGCGACAGAACGACAGAACGACAGGTTGATTAATGGTACCACTACGCTAAGGCTCACTCACTTCGTGGCTCGCCCCACATACTCACAGACTGAGAACTGTTTCGAGTTTAGTTGGCCACTGCCTGTTACGGAAACATTGTATTATTTATGTTAAAGCATATTGTATTGTTTGTTTTTAAAATATTAATTAAGTACGAATTGTGGTGGTTTTTTAAGATGGGGGGGGGGGGGGGGGGGGGGGGTACTGAACGCAATAAAAATTCATCCCTCTCCATTGGAAATTCGACGCAAATAGCAGCTGATTACTCTCAAATATAAAACTGTAACCTGTTCTATTGTGTTTAGTTTATTGATTTGGTTAAAAATAACGTACCACTGTAACCTGCTCCTTTCCCTAAATTGAGAATTTAACTTTGAGGTAGGATATTAATTCGCCAAGATTGGAATTGCGCCCAGTTCCCCCCCCCCCCCCCCTGTCTCGGTTTTTTTTGTGGTGGAGTGGTCACACGCTTTACCGCTACCTCCCCTCCAATCTTACAATATTACAACCCCCCACCCTCCATCTGGACATACATATCTCTATAGGATGGAATAAAGTATATTTCTTCATTTGGCCAAATATTTGAACTAGAACACTAAACTAATGAAATTAAACATATAAATAATTATTTACTGTATTTATTCAGAGGATTTTCTAATTTTGAATTAAATCATTAAAAGTACAAAAGTCTGAATTATATACCATAAAACAATTGGATCAATTAACTTAATTATTATGGGGCAATATATATTTTAATTAAAATGAATGTAAAATCTAT
This sequence comes from Nemertoderma westbladi, assembly GCA_032718475.1. Taxonomy (NCBI): domain Eukaryota; kingdom Metazoa; phylum Xenacoelomorpha; order Nemertodermatida; family Nemertodermatidae; genus Nemertoderma; species Nemertoderma westbladi. The sequence continues at coordinate 71,774 of JAUCBJ010005536.1, forward strand.
GCATGAAAATAATATAAAAAGACAAACCAAATAATAAATAAATTCATAAATAATTACAAAACTCGTCAATTTGTTATCTCTATCTGAATAATAACATTATTATAACTATTAGGGCTGGGTTTATTTAATGCATTTTGAAACGAGGTACAGGAAACAAAACAAAAGCTTTTTTGTAATGTATTATTATATAATGATAAATAATTGCTAAAAAAAAAAGCCTAAAAACTGACTGCCATAGCAATTTCGTCCATCATGATCCATTGTATGTATAGATGTTCCAAAATGACAAGTTAGTTTATTTGAATTTTGAACATACAAGTAGCATGAAGTTGAGATGTGATTATTACTATTATTATTTCATGTTATGCTAAACAATGATTGGTAAGTAAAATACATGTTAATTATAATATTAATATTTATTGAACTGTTGTGCTGCAGATATAGATGAATGTTCTGAAAATACTGATAATTGCCACAGCCATCATGCAGACTGCATAAATTATGGTGGTGGATTCTCTTGTGCATGCCATACAGGCTATGAAGGGGATGGTGTTTCATGTACAGGTAAGCAAAATGAACATTTTGCTGTTAGGATGTAGACATATATATATAATATAAGGATATATCACGAAAATTAAATTGTTTCTTTTCATTATTGTAATGCATGTTTACAGACATAGATGAATGTTCTGGAAATATTGATGATTGCCACAACAATCATGCTGACTGTACAAATACTGATGGAGGATTCACTTGCTCCTGCCATGGAGGCTATTCAGGGGATGGTGTATCATGTACAGGTAATGTAACTAATATATTTTCACATATGATTTATCTTTAACCCCTGATTGAATCTATTTAACTTTAGATGCTATGCTATCTAATGTTTGATAAGAAACTAACCTATCAGAACAATTTATGGTACCTAAAGATTATAATCAATCAGAAGCCTGATCCCAAACTCTGTAGGTGTTTTAGAGGGGGGTGGTGATTGGTGATTACTATATTCATAGTTCATTCTAATTTTAATGAAATGTTGTTGTGTTGCTGCAGACATTGATGAATGTTCTGAGAATACTAATGATTGCCACGAAAATGCAGACTGTACTAATACGGATGGTGGATTCTCATGCTCTTGCAGAACAGGTTACTCCGGGGATGGTGTTTCATGTACAGGTAAGGAATACAAATAGATGTTTATATGAAAAAAACAAATCAAAAACAAAACATATCAAATTAATAATCTCCTAATATGTAATCTATATAGCTTTTTTGGAATGCTCAAATTATTCACTGTCCATCAGTATGTCTCCAAAAAAATAGAACCTACTATCTGACATATTATCATACTATCTGACACCATCCTATTCCACATTCTACATAACAGCCTTGTCGAGGCGTTTATGGGAGGCTAACCTGAAATTGCCTAGCAAGCCATTACGTAGTTCTTATGAATGTTATCAATGCCTCGGGATACCTGCCGCATAGCAGGAACACTCACGAAAGTGTGGGGGTATATATATATTATCTAATATATATATCTTAACGAGATCTAGAATTAGTTACTGTAAGTATAAAGCTTCAGCACTTACAAACTGCTTCAAAGGGGTGCGATAGTTACGTGTAACCTGTTCCGTTATATTGTGTTGTTGGCTAGTAAATGTACGTATGACTTATATATATCACAGGTAGGACACTATGTTGGCCTAGTGCGTGATAAGCACACGGTTTACTCGAATCACTTGCATTGCTGGTAAATAATAGTTACTAGTTGGGAATAATATAGCAGTACTATGGACACACGCTATGGACCTTTCAATACCCTAATGGAACCAAAGCACAACTGGATTACATCCTTATAAACAAAAAGTGGAGAAATAGCATGACACACGCTATGGACCTTTCAATACCCTAATGGAACCAAAGCACAACTGGATTACATCCTTATAAACAAAAAGTGGAGAAATAGCATGATCAACTGCGAGGCATACAGCTCGTTCAACCTAATTGGTTCGGACCACAGAATTGTGACTGCAGAGATCAGACTCAGTTTGAGAGCCAGCAAACCCAGGACAAGCAAGCAAATCAACTATGACTGGGAGAAACTCAGAACTGACAATGCTGTAAAGGATGCTTATACAGTAGAACTTCAAAACCGCTTTGAAGCACTTCAGTCAATGGATGAAGACCAATCCACCGATTCAATATAATACCAGAATATAATAACAGCCCACAAGGAATCAGCTAAGAGGCATATCCCCCAGAAACCTAAACGAAAACAGTATGTGCCATGGCAAAACTCTGAGGTTACTTGTAAGAGAGAAGATCTTAAGATAGCCTACAAAGTTAAAACCAAACAACCAACAACCGAAAACATTAACAACGTTGAGAAAGCTAAGGACGATCTTAAATTGGCCTACAACATCAGCCAGGAAAAGTACATACAGGATAAAACTGAAGCAATTACAACTGCTCACATACAGCAACAATCAAGACTTACCTGGCAAACTGTAAATGAAGTATCTGGTCGGAAAAGTTGTGCAAATGGGCGCCTCAAAGCCGATAGTCCTGGAGAACGTGTTGGGAAGTGGAAAAATCACTTCAGCAACTTGCTTGGGCAGCCACCAAACATCGAGGTCAGCCCTACAAGGAAAATATATGACAAGACACTACCTATAGAAACAGGGGACTTCACACCTGCCGAACTCCAAAGAAGAATTAAAAGCATGTCCAATAATAAAGCGAGTGGATTAGATGAAATCCCAGCGGAGGTATGGAAAACCGGAGTGCTAAATAGACCATTATTGAATGTTTGCAACCGGATGTTAAAAGGGGAAAAGCCACCACCAATTTGGACTAAAGGTCAACTAAAGCCTCTCCCCAAGAAAGGAGACCTCGGCATACCAACAAACTATCGTGGGATCTGTCTGCTTGTGGTAGCTGCCAAAATATACAATAAAATGATTATATATAGGATTAGGCCTCACATAGAGAAACTACTGCGTAAGAGCCAAAACGGATTTCGACCAAGTAGATCAACAATAGCTCAGATACTTGCACTACGGAGACTGATTGAAGGAATTAAGTCAAAGAATCTCCCCGCAGTCATGACTTTTGTGGACTTCAAGAAGGCATTCGACTCCATCCATAGAGGTAAAATGCTTGAAATCCTAAGAGCTTATGGAATACCAGAAGTAATTGTTGCTGGCATTGGATTGTTATATTGTGACACAGAAGCGCAGGTACTCTCACCAGATGGTGAAACTGAGTTTTTCTCAATCCTGGCTGGCGTACTGCAAGGTGACACATTAGTACCATTACTATTTGTAATTGTGCTGGATTACGCAATGAGGACGGCCACAAAGGGTGAAGATCTGGGATTCACACTTAAAGAGTGTAGAAGTAGTAGATATCCGGCAACTACAGTCACAGACACCGACTTTGCGGATGACATCGCCCTGCTCTCTAATACGCTAGCAGATGCACAGCTTCTACTAAATAAAGTGGAGAGGGCTGCTAAGGAGGTTGGATTGCATATAAATGCTACCAAGACCGAATTCATGACCTTTAATGTTGATGGAAACTTGACAACCATTGATAATAATCAACTAAGGAAGGTCGATGACTTCCAGTACATTGGATCATGGATAGAGAGTAGCAAAAAGGACATAGAAGTTAGGAAAGCAAAGGCTTGGGTAGCTCTATCAAAAATGGATACCATCTGGAAATCAGCCATCTGGAAATCAGATCTCTCCAGGCACCTGAAGACTAAGTTCTTTCGAGCCACAGTGGAAAGTGTATTTTTATACGGGGGTGAGACCTGGACACTGACTAAATCACTTGAACAACGAATTGATGGTTGCTACACAAGACTACTAAGGGCAGCCCTAAACATCAGCTGGAGACAACACATGACAAACGCCGAGCTTTATGGTACAATACCACCTGTATCAACCACCCTCCGTGAACGCAGATTAAGATTCAGTGGGCACTGCTGGCGAAGTAAAGACGAGGTCATACCAGATCTACTTCTCTGGCAACCAACACATGGAAAGCGTAGTCGTGGACGACCTGCCATAACATATATAGATCAACTTGAAAGGGATACTGAACAAACATAAGTTGTAAATTGCAAATGATTAGTGATTAGTTACAAATTGCAAGTGACTAGGTAAAATATTGCAGGCCACTGTAACTAACGTGGCTTGCTGGGCTATAAAATAGATGTAAAGTACCTGAAAATGGTATTAGGTTAAGCCTATCGTGTCAGGATGGACACTGATTATATATGGATACAAACAACGCCCAGTGAAATAGAACAGCCAATAAGACGCAAGAATACCGGCTTCGGTAGTTACCAATGAGAGTTCAGTAATACCACAACTGTTGTTAGGCAACATATAAACAACTTTATGGGCTATTCAATATGCGTGAAGTACAAATATTAGATGCACTGAAATTAATGATAATCTGAATAAAAAAAATAGGATTTCTGCGTACAGTTAGCATTGGCAGCAAAACCGTTCCCTAAAAGCATGTACAAGTTCATAACACAATATGTTAAATGACACAATGTTGGGTTTTTTATAAAATTCGGACCAAAAGAGGTATATACAAACTTTCAACAATTAAATCATGTTGATATCAAATACTCGCTACATACAATTAAATATGATAAAGAATCTGACTAAATTAAACGAAGTTAATTAGGTAGGTCAACTTTCTCATATAAACAATAAAGTTCGTTAGGTCACTTCCGATGAAACTAAGTAAGTATTAAACAGTCTTTCAAATAATACTAGAGTTTGATGTATTTACAGATACCTTTAGGTACGTAAATAAGTAATTTGAGTCATATTATCTCTTTAGGTACTAATATAGCTATAAGAAATACATATTGTTCATTATTTACAAATATGATAGTTTGCGAACAGGTACAGGGATTTTATAAAGTTCGACAGGCTAACTAATAATAATCTTATATTATCGCTTTCGTTTGGGGTACTTGGGAGTACTGCGCATAAAGAGTCGTTTCCTCCTTTCGCGGGTGTCGGGGGCGCAGGCAGCGCAAGGTCGTCGCTCGAAATCGTCTCGTCGGGACCTGGGTGTATATCCACCGCGTCAGGCGTCGGAGAACTTGGACGATCAGTATATGTTCCGGTGGAGGTGCCGGATAAGGACGGGAACTCAGCCGGTCTCGTGGCGCGGAGTCGACAGCCGGTCGACAGAATCCCGGTTCCAGGGGAACGGCTAAGCGCTTCCGCACAGCAGTTTGCACTGGTCCGGAGGGGGCAGTTTGGGTAGCAATACCAAACGGAAACCATTGGCCGTGGAAAATTCTCGGAGGCACAGCGTGTGGGACCGGTCCTCACGATGAACGTGTTCTTGGAAGGCTCGATGCTGTGGAAGCAGCTCGGGATGTTTCTCCAGGAAGCGGGGACCATAAAACAGGAGTCTTTAACGTCTTAAAATGAGAGAATTTGATTGTCGTAAGACGTCACATGTTGTGGATGTATTTCTCGAAGAAAACGTTGGACGAAACGGGTGTTGGTGCAGGAGGCTACATGGTTGAGGAGTTCGTAGCTGGGTATCCAAGCACGTCGGACGTCAGTGGCGCAAATAAAAGGGGTAAGGAAACATTGAAAGCATTCGAAGTTCAAGAATTTATCGAATTCATTGAGCTTGGAAAGTTGGGTTCCTAATAGCAACAGGTGCGCTCTTAACGTACGGCTACATACGTCCGCAAGCCATCCAGATAACGCTTGGTTTTCGAATATGAGGTACATTGCCAATGAGGGGCGCAAGGGGACACTCACAAAACTATACACGGCACCGGGAGCGGCGAGTGGTCCCTGAAAATAATAGGGCGAATATGCGTCACCATAAACTTGAGAATACGTCTCACGATCGGTCTCCTTGAAGTTCCAACCGTACTCCTGAAACGCGATATGGCCAGAGGAAGTACGATCAACTCGGTTATATGTATCGTTAGCGTTGCGTCGATACATAACTCGGAAGAAGCCGCGAGATTGCACCCAAGGAAGGATAACTTGAGTGTCAACGAAGGGATATGGTATATCGTGGACAATAGGAAAATCATCCGTTAAGTCCTGATATATGGCTGAACCGAGTTTGTAGACGGTTTCATCCAACAGAATGTCTAACACCGGTTGCGGTAACAAAGCGGCGTCGATTCCCATAGCCGGGTGTCGGTGTGTGTCATTGACATAAGCCTCCGCTTTAATAAATTGTTGATGTCTCGCACGGCGTTGATAAGCAGTCAAGGCGGGGAAAGTGCTATTGGGTCGGGGTGAATACCTTTGGGATAATGAGTTTGTTGAGTTTGGGCCGCTGCTATATTTAAATAAGTTTCTCAAAGGAACGTAACTAAGTCCTCGAATTTAGCCACATTATCGCTGGTTTCTGCATCGTTCGCCGCCGACATGGTATCTCGGATGGCGTCTTCCTTATCTATCCGAGCAGTGTCCTCCCGTTGTTTCTGTACATGATAACGCCACATTTCCATGTCTTGTCGCTCATGAACATCTTCGGAGTATACAAGATCGCTCGGATGTCCAGATATGACAAACGGTTTATAAGATCCATCTATATTAGTATACCTGTCCATAAAGGCGCGGTAATGCAGTCGCTCTGATATCTCTACCGGGGACATTAGAGGTTCCGTATACTGTTGCAGTACTCCAGGTGTCAACAAATCCTCCATCATCTCTCGCATACCTCGATGATATTCCTCTGAAAGCTGTTGCCGCTGCGTATTAACATTATCCATTGAATCATCCTTAGAAGTATCCATTATTGTTATTGTGAGAAACAAATATACTATTAGTCCAACAAAGGCGAGCCAAAGAGTTAATTATTGTTATTAGAGTTTATATGGGTCGGCAATGGTAAGCCGCCCTCTATCCCCAGCCCGACACGGACCCGAGCTGCCCCTGGCCACATTAGCGCCGCTACGTCAATCCCCTATCCAACAGCAGGCGTGGATGAATGGGTGGATGATGCAACGGCTAACGCGCAGGAAAGCTCGAGGCTGGTCTTATCAAGGGCTATTCGTCGGGGTATCTAATATCGCAGTGCAATCGCAGTTAGTCAGCAATAGGGTTTCGGTTCGCTATAGTAAACACACGTAGAATAGTTGCTATTCATACTGTCATGCAAACTAACGCACACAATATCGCAACACACACGAATGTTTATCACAAATCTACTATTTCCCGAATGTTGATATTAGTTTCCATGGATACTCACTAAATAAATTTAAAGGTATTAAATTTAGGGTTGCGGGAGCGACGCACCAGTGTCCCATGTTCTAAATTAGTTATTAATTTATCGAAGGTCAACATTTGGTAAATATAGCGGTAGAATAGGGTATTACTCATTCACACAGATCTGGGTTTACTGTGATATTATTACATCTTTGTTGGTTATTATTTAGTTTATTTATTTGTTGGTAGTGTTTGTCTGTATAGTATCGGGATACTGATGCATAGTTACTGTACAATGCACAATCAGTTGTCCACAGTCACAGTCATCTAGTCTAGTCAGCTAGTCCATCATAGTACAGCCAGACAGCTTTGCCTACTGCTGTACTGGCCTACCAGGTGCCAGGCTGAGGCTACAAAGACAGGCCAGACAGTACACTAGTACCTACAGTACTGTCAGACTGTACTACCTACTCACTCTCTGACTCTGTCTAGCCTGTCGCTGTCACTAGCCTAGTACAGTAGTATTAGTACTAGTACCTATACCTCTACCTCTACCTGTCAGCCTGTTGCCTGTCTACATCTCAGCCATTCCAAGCAAAAGTAAACCTTTTGGTGAAAAATGAAAGTACTTGGAAATGCATTTATTTTGTATTGAGTGTGTAGCACACATATTGTGCTTCATAAAACTGCTTTCAAATGTTCCATAACCCTCGCCAATTTTTTTTTACAGCATCCGCAAAATGTGATTTAAAAAATGCCAAAAATTCAATATTTTTGGCATAATTACATACAAACCAAAATGGCATGATAATTACCAAACTGGCAATGCCATATGTTTTTCAGAATCTTATATCTATGTAGTAATTAGCTATGTCGGTTAAATAATGTACAACTAATAAATATTTTTCTAATAGCATTGTAATGAGTGGATGGAAAATATGTCACGACCGTTATGCTGAAGAACAAGTTTTTCCAATATCTCCATATCCCCGGCAGTAATGGTTATAATCTTTTATATCTATCGTTAGGTGGTTCGTATCAATTGTTTGAGTCATGTAGTTTAACTTGACTGTATGTTCCAGTTGTAGTAATCAGCGTAACGGTCGTGACATTAACATGTGGGAAATGGGAATATTAGCATAGCATGTATAATTCAAGGAACGAAAGGTCGTCTTTTTTACTCTCCATTTTGATTACATTTTGGAATATGATTCCACACAAAGTGATAATTGTAATATTGGGTGTACAAAGGTTTCTTCTTAACCTATAATGTGCCATAAGAGCACTTATGACCGTAACGGTTGTGACACAAACTTAGGAATCATTATTATACAGTATAAATTAATTTGTATCATTTATGATACCACTGCTGCAGTGGGATGTAATTATAATTATACTGTAATCAGGTAGTACACATAATAACCAAAATATCAGCTTACAATACTACATAGAACAGTAGAACGTATGGCTGCTTACATATAATCTGCAAAATTTGAAAAATTATGTTTATTTACTCTTGCACTTTTCATTTTAGCACCGAACATTGTAGGTGTATTCAACTGCGGAATTTAAAAAGCCTTCCATTGAAATAAGCGCACCAGAAAACCTGTATGTAATAGAAATAAACACCATTCCTACAAGTCTAGTTGTTTTCACTAATTTGAAAAATGCTGTTTACTTGCACTTTTCATTTTAGCACCAAAAATGGTAGGTATGTTCAACCAGTCAACTGCGGAATTTGAAAAGCCTTCCATTGAAATCGGCGTACCAGAACAGCAGGAAAAACTGTATGTAATAGAGAAAGAAACACCATTCGTACAATTCTAGTTGTTTTCACTAATTTGAAAAATGCTCGTTACTTGCACTTTTCATTTTAGCACCAAAAATGGTATGTCAGTAGATGTGTTCAACTGCGGAATTTAAAAAGCCTTCTATTGAAATCGGCGTACCAGAAAACCTGTATGTAATTAAAATAAATACCATTCCTACAATTCTTATTGTTTCAACTAATTTTAAAAATGCTTGTTACTTGCACTTTTCATTTTAGCACCAAAAACGGTAGGTCAGTAGGTGCGTTCAACTGCGGAATTTAAAAAGCCTTCCATTGAAATCGGCGTACCAGAAAACCTGTATGTAATTGAAATAAATACCATTCCTACAATTCTTATTGTTAGCTTATTCAATCCCACTAACACCCCATAAAGTTATAAGCCGATAAGCAATATTGGGAGCCACGAGATTGGGTAATTAACCAACTCGTGCCATCCCAATAAGAGTGGGAAGGAAGCACACAATAAAGGGTCAGGGGCCAAACCCCTAACCCAGAGAGAATAGGTGGAGTGAACGGGAACACTCCACGGGGCGCCAACAAGGGTATCAACCAATCAGAGGGGGGCAAGGCATCAATTAGGTAGTAATTAGGCCAACCATGCAGTATAATCAGTAACCTATTAATCAGTAATCCAGTTATCTCAAGTGCAGTAGTGCTAGCATAGGTTAGTTAGTTTAGATAGGGGAGCATGGGACTTTTAGTTACCGTATCCCGCCTTCCACATATCTATATCTATATCTTATACCCATCAGTTATTATACACCGAACATCAGAACTCATTCACTGTTTTCGTTTACTCTTTATACACGCACGGCGGGGACGCGTAAACTAAATACCGGATAAATCGGGATCCCTCCTGGATCCCGTCACAGTAACTAAAATCAGCTGCCGCCCTAGATAAACTCAATAACCGCTAGCCAACTAAATCTGCAGAAGAGAGATGAGTCGGTCAGGTGACACGACACCGACGCGGACCCCGGACGAAGAGCTAACGATCCGCGAGGCCGCAACCAGGCGATACAGGCCCACAACGCCGGACCCATCGGTAACGGGTCATCCGGCAGTTCAAGACGAGGGGAGCCTGGAACAAGAGGTCGAGCCAAGAGGAAGGGAGAGCGAGACGGAGGGAGACGGAGATGAGTCGACACGGGACGGAGATCGGCGCACCAATGTGATATTGTATTAATCAATATCGAGCTATGTTGGTTCTTGAAGTTTCAAGCCAACTAATTGACATCTCTTACTGTACTCTGGCAATTGACAAGAAGCGGGAGTAGTAATTAAGACTCGGCATTCAAGTGTGATTGGGCCGTCATAATACAGTAAGACCAAGGTTTGTTATTGTCATGCGCCATGTTTAATAATGACTTATCATGACTATTACGGTTTATTATAATTTTACTTGTTACTCCCTTTGTACTCGGGTTATACAAGAAGTGGCGGGCCGTCTCCAGAATTTAACCAGAGTTTGGTTTAACCGAAATAAAGGATATGGATTCCACATTCAATTGTATTATCACCGTCACCATACATTTAACCCTATTTAACCCGGGGGGGTCAATATGAGGAGGGATGTGATCCCCTATTCAGGGGATGGTGTATCATGTACAGGTAATGTAACTAATATATTTTCACATATGATTTATCTTTAACCCCTGATTGAATCTATTTAACTTTAGATGCTATGCTATCTAATGTTTGATAAGAAACTAACCTATCAGAACAATTTATGGTACCTAAAGATTATAATCAATCAGAAGCCTGATCCCAAACTCTGTAGGTGTTTTAGAGGGGGGTGGTGATTGGTGATTACTATATTCATAGTTCATTCTAATTTTAATGAAATGTTGTTGTGTTGCTGCAGACATTGATGAATGTTCTGAGAATACTAATGATTGCCACGAAAATGCAGACTGTACTAATACGGATGGTGGATTCTCGTGCTCTTGCAGAACAGGTTACTCCGGGGATGGTGTTTCATGTACAGGTAAGGAAAACAAATATATGTTTATTTGAAAAAAACAAATCAAAAACAAAACATATCAAATTAATAATCTCCTAATATGTTATCTATATAGCTTTTTTGGAATGCTCAAATTATCCACTGTCCATCAGTATGTCTCCAAAAAAATAGAACCTACTATCTGACATATTATCATACTATCTGACACCATCCTATTCCACATTCTACATAACAGCCTGCAAGCCAATGCATTTCAAAATGTTCAAAATGCATTCAAATTGTTCACAATTATAATGCTTTTACTCATGTATATGTGGGTTTAATAAACACGCTTATAAATTAATTTACAAGACCAATCAATATGCACTAAAGTTTGGAATGCTGATTCAAATATAATACATTTATTGAGTTACTGTAAATGGCCCCACATAAGCATTAACTTTTCAGTTTGAACCCAAAATTGTAAATTAACTTATACTTCTATATATATATATAAATTTATTGACAAATATTTCACAAATAGCACGGGCACAATAACAATCAACTAATAAGGGCAATAAATTCGAAATACAAATTACAAATGACTATAACATAACACTAATTGTCCAAAATAATATTACTTCCATATATTTCTTAGAAAAGTGTATGTAAATTTTAAAATATGTACATTTAATTGTCTCACTTACTACCTACGGGAATATTTTTTCCACCTCAAAACAGAATGAACATAACGTATGATGTGCTGCACCATCGAAAAGGGCGTTCACAGAGCTGAATTTAGTGAGACCGAACCTTTCGCGTAATTTTCTAGTTATAGGGCAATTAACCAAAACATGTTCCTCGTTTTGTACTGTGGTGAGGTCGCAAGAACATACTCGGTCGCTGGGTGGCGTACGAGTCCACCTTCCCTTCTCGCTACGCAGAGAATGTGAAAAGGTACGGAACCGTGTAAACGACCTATGTTTGAAGTCGGGGATGTATTCAGTGGAATTATAGTATATCGAGTGGACGGAGAGACTGGGATTAAGGACATCACGATATTGACTAAACTTTGTTGCAGCGATCGGTTTTACCGTAATTTTCAGTTTCACAGTACTGAGGGAAACCTTAGAAGTTTCAGTCTATGAGGGTTTACATAATAAATTAAAACTATGGATATTGGAGTCACCGCAAAGTTTAAAAACTTGTTTGATAGGCAAACAATCGTCAGTGACAGCTGAATATTTCTTAAAAAATCTGCTTTGAGCGTTTAAAATAGTTACCGCTAATGGTTGCAATCCGGATTCCACCAGACAAATATCATTAGGTGTAGTGATACGAACGCCCAGTAGTGACTTTACTGCTTTCATATACAATGTTTCAATCACCTTGAAATCTCTGGTCAGCCACGACTCGCACCCATAGACTAACACAGCTGATAAGCAAGAGTGGAATACTTTCAATTTCAGGTGAAAGGGCATAGTACTGTTAACTGCACAAAATATGATAAATTTATTCACAGCGTCATTACACCTACTAACATGTGAATTTAAAATGGAGGACATTGCACCACTCTCGCAAAAAGGCGACCCTAGATACACATAACTGTAACAATGGTCTACAACAATATTTTTATACGACATCGGGAATTTATCTGAATAGCTGCCATTTATTACCAAAAACCTTGTCTTTTTTGTATTTATTACCATACCGTATTCTGTACAGAAGTCCAAGTTTTTAACTGGTTCTGTAGGTAGTAACATGAAAAAACGCCGCTTATAGCCTAAAAACACACTCCCACGTATTATAATCGTAAGTAGTTAAATAACTCTGGAAGCCCTGTATTTTCTGAGTTGTAACACTGTGTACAAGTTGGGAATAGTAACCCCAATTGTCTCACACTTTCTCAAGTCACTGGCACTGTCTCCTCGAAAGTTATATCCTTTTAATTGGTTCCAATTTCTCGAAATTTTGATTCGCAAGTAGCACGAGAGGTTGAAAGGATTACGGAATCGTCCATCAGTAATAGGATTTGTATAACACCCAGAAAACCATCAGTTTGAAAAGCATTTCTTAAATTCAGCACAAGTTGATTTAAATATACACAAAACAGGGTGACTGACGAAGTGACAACTTCGTCAGGCTTTACAAGCCTGTTTTACTCCTAAACACTAGATTATTATAGCGTCACGCAATATATATTTTGTACACGTATACATGGATTTGATCTACAAGGTCAAGTGAGCTCAGGCAATAGAAACGAGGTCTTCCCAATGCTACCTGATTCTCCATGGTTGTTACAATTTCGTTTCTGCCAAGTTCTGTAGGTCTATATATTTGTACAGCCAATCGACCATGGCAAAACCTGCTGTCCTTGTTTCAGTTGCAAATAAAGTAGTTCTGGTATGACCTCATCTATACTTCTCCAGCAGCACCCACTGAATCTTAATCGGCATTCACATACTTGATACTGGTGGAATTGTACTATAAAGCTTTGATACGCATTGTCTCCAGTTAATGTTTAGTTCTCCCTTAGTTGTCTTTTGTAAAAACCATAAATTGGTTGGTTGTTCACAAGGTAAAAACCATAAATTGGTGGTTGTTCAAGAGTTTTTGTCTGTACTCAGGTCTCAAGATGACAGAAGTCATCCGCATGCTCAAGCATATCATCCTTTAAGCTTATGCTCATCCGGTCAGAGACTTGCTGAGGACTTGAAAATTTAACTGTCAAAATTGTGGTCTTCTTGGAATTAATAAAAATACCAACACTAGAAGCAACCTGTTCTAATGAGCTGAGGAGCCGTTGGGATCCCTCCAGTGATTCTGAGAGTAGGCCCTACTCCTGAGTCATATAGATATAAAAGTTTTAGATCATTTAGGTATTTGACTGGATTTCCTCAACTTAATCTGGAGCCAATAGGTGGAGTTAACATACCCCATCATCATTATGATGATATAAGTGTGAAGCTAATAGTCAGCTAATAGTCAACCACAATTATGGATCAAAATGGTGTAAGTGTGTCACCCTGGAGGACTCCCAATATTACTTAAATTGATCTGTGTCATCATCAACAATAGACACAAAATGTCATTGAACCATTGTATAATGTACTGATTTGATTGCTGCAATAATTTCATCAAGGAATGCTATACAATACAATGAAAGTATGCTGAACATAGGCCTAATATAGTAATAAGCACTACTCTGAATATATCTGTATACCACCATACCAGTATTAAATTTTTTCGGTATTAATAATTCAGTACATGTAGCAGTACGGTACTGTAAAGCAGGATTGTCTAATTATGGTCCCTGAAACTGGATAGTGGCCCAAACCAAACCTAGTTGTTCAGTACAGTACAGTATATGTATGCCTAACTACATAACTAATAGTCTTATTACATTATAATCTGATAGCAGCCTACCGGGAAGACTACCTACCTACAAACCTATACCAGAATCAGCAGAATGTCTGATACTCCTACAGGTTCTAAGTCATTTGTGTGGTGACATTTCGTGATAGATGTACAAGATGAAGACAATTCCATTGCGGTTTGTCAACTAATGTGAGGAAGGTAACACATTAGTCGCGGCAAGAAAGACAAAATATGTCCTGCAAATCAAGGAAGGTCATGGCAAATAACAATAGAGGGAAGTTACCAAGCTGTAAAATTGTTCTGACATCAATGACAGAGCTCAACGATTACCTGGAAAATTACGAAAATGATAGCACTTGATAATCAACCAATAAGTATGATTGAGGAACAGGGATTCATTGACCGTATTTCTCACTCGAAACACAGATACTTGATTCCATCTCTGCATTATTTTGCTGAAACGCCTCTTCCAATTCTATACAAAAAAGTTTGGTCTTCCATAAATTCTAAAATAGGCAAATTGCCTAACATGTCAATTACCAGTGACATAGGGATAGAGTTCACAGAAGATAGGTTATATATCGTTGTCAGGCTATTAGATAAATAATGACTGGCAACATTGTAGTGTAGTGTTAAATACAAGACACTCCCCATGAAATCATACTAGCACTTAAACAAACCATTTATAGTTTGGTAGCAAACCATGCTTAGTAGTGATTAGTGTGACTTGTTGGTTCGGGATGCAGCAACCAATATTGTTTTGGCTTCTGAAATAGCCAAGTTAGATAGTGTGCAGTGTTTCCATCATAGACTACTGCTTGTTGTCAAGGATACCATTAATTTTCAAAGAAATGATTCTGACAAGATGCGAAATGGAGGTCCATAACTAACCATTTCAATCATTTTTCATGTTGTTCTAGCACATTGAAGGCCATTCAAAGATTTAATAATTTAAATTATTAAATTTAAAAATTATAATATTATTATTTTATTATTTTAATTTTATTTATCATTAAAATTATAATTTAAAATTATAAAAATATAATAATCCCATTCTCACCGCCAATGATGTTCTAACAACATGGAACAGTACTTACTTAATGTATTTATAAGCTGAAGCAACACATTTCCATATATTCTAGTGAGGTGGATATTGCAGTTCTGAGGTTTCTGTTAACAGTGACCAAGCAAGGGCGGGGGGGGGGGGGGATTCATGGATTGATCCCCTAACTATGATTTGCATCTTGTCAATAAGGGGGGGGGGGGGGGGCTTATTGACAAGATGCAAATCATAGTTATAGAAAACAGAACATCATCATCATCACCAGCAATTTTCCTTTTGCCTCATTGATAGGCCATAGACATCATATTCAATGTGTGATAGCCAAAGCGAGTATGGCCTAGTAAATGGAATCTACAGTCCTCATTTTATCTATTGATGCATTATTTTGATTTATGTATATTATTACGAGTAACTACTCTAAACTGGGGATGACAATAATAATATTATTTATATTATATTTAATTAAATTAAATAATATATTACTGTGATATATATTTTCTCATAAATTGTGATGCCATGTATACACACACACGTATGTCCATGTCACTTCTCCCAGCAGTCCCAGGTTTGTCAAAACTACTGCCCCCCCCCCCCCCCCCCCCTTATCTTCCCCCCTTATTGACTAGGAGAGACGTCATTATGAACAAAAAGCCCCTGTGTATTAATACATACCGTAGATAAATACATTAAATGTTAAAAAACCTAAAAAAAAGTTTGCCAAATCCCCCCCCCTCTGGCTACACCAATATCTGTTAACTTGAGTCATTTTGTTTACTGCAGCCATTCTTCAAAATAACCGTGTATGTTAGCTCTGGCAATCCAATTGTTGCTACGGTGATACTGGTCATGACTGCTCTTATTCTTTACTTATCTACATCACATAGAGAGAGTGACAGTAGGGTACAATCATTGAAATCCATTTTCAAGCGCAGACTAGGGCACCAGTTCTGGAATGAAACTAATGATATTAACAAATCCTCCCTTTACTGTATAAGTACATTTCTGGACCAGTATATCTGCAAGACTCCTGTCAGACACCATTCCCTCCATGCAGACCTCCCCAGTGAATGGATAGTCTTGCCTAGATAGCACAACTGCTAATTCAATTCTCATTCCTGAAATTATTTTCCGGGTACTGAACATTGATGCAGATTGGGTGCCATATTCTAGCCAGAAGCTGGCTCTCCAAGGGCAGTAGGCCTATTGCTACATTGCCAAACAAGCAGCCTGACTGACTAATAAGAACCGGTACTGGTATATTTCCATACTGCATTATTTAATTTGACTGACAGAAGATTCTAGATGTATGCAGTGGGAAATTGTAACCCAAATACACCTACATACCCGGATACCAGCATAGGCCTACTGAAAATATAGCTGTATGTCATATGTATATCATATAGGCCTACATGCTACATCAGTACAGAACAGACAGACAGAAGCTTCTCCTATGGGTGTAAACTTTATGCCCATGCCCAAGACCCAAACCCATTACCAAAACCCATGCCCAAAACCCACGCCCAAAACCCATGCCCAAAACCCATGCCCAAAACCCACGCCCAAAACCCATGCTTATGTTTATAAAACCATGCTTATTACATGGTATTATTTATTACAAAATCCATGTTTATTGTTCATATGGTTGTGAACTCAGAATAGCACGTACAATAACAGAAATAGCTCCCAGTGAAAAATGCGCATGCGTATCCGCAAGTGATTTCAATGCGTCATGCGTTTTTATTGCGGCTCAATAAATAGCGATAAACCTCTTGTGATTCACATGTAAAATAGGGAAGCGATTCCATGCATGCGATTCACAACTTATTTTACGCATGTGATTCCGTGCATGAAAATCGCATGGGAATCGCACATCATTATGTTTTACACAATCAGAATATCATGCGTTAATTCCCATGTGAATCGCATGGTTTTAATTACACTCAAGATTATTAATTAAAATGAAGTTGCCTATCAAGAAATAAATAGTTTTAAAATATAAAATTGATGAATATGAATTATCTGATACGGCTATCGAATACAGAGATTATATTTATATATTTTAGAGAATTGAAAATTATAGGGAATAGTTAAAAGTGTATCATGGTTATTCTAATCTATTTGTATTATCCTGTATATTAACAACCATTTCTAGTATTGATTCATACAGTATGTCTAATGTTCTATGTCTAGAGAGTGTAATGTAATATAATGTACGGTAAGGTAAGTACAGTAGGCAGATGATATGGAAGCCAATAGTATCAAACAGTAGTGGAATAATCAACTACTGTATCATATTTTCTGAAACAAGGACTCCATATATTACACAAAAATCACAACCAGTAGATTTTTGTGATATTTATGCATCATCACGCTTGAAAGTCGCAAGTGAATCGCATGTGTGTTTTATGCGACTGAACGCAAGTTGTTGCGATATTTATGTGACTTAACGCAAGTTGTTGCGATATCTATGCGGCTTAACGCAAGTAGGTCGCTTGCGTAAAGGTCGGGCCATAACTCTTGGGAATCACATGAGATACGCCTGCGTTGCACGCTTGCGATACGCTTGCGCACTTTTCACTGGGCTGCTTATTGACGATCTTATTGGCGATCAAGATTACAGATATGGGGGGGGGGGGGGGCTATCTGTTAGACATTAGGCCTACAATTACACTGTGTCCGCCAACCATCCTAAGGCCCACCAAGCCCCAGTACCACTAACAGTTCATGTGTTTCCAGTTTCTATCCATAGAAAAAGTTATTTTGTTTAGTGACAGTGTATTTACAAGGTAGATTGGAAGAAAAAGGATGCTGGGCTTCCAATTATACTACTACTACTACTAGGATCGGCATGCTGCATTGCAGCTGCATTTTTAAGAATGCTGTGCCGGCTTGTCAACAAAATTGCACCGCCACAACTCCCTATCACCCATGACATTTGCTAGATCATCCGCATCTTTAAGGCCAGTGTCCTTTAAGATGCGTCTCAAGAAAGTCATGGGCTGTCCACCATGCTTATTCACTCCATGAGGCTGCCAAAGTACAAGATTATGCACTGGCTGGTCCTCACGGCGAAAGCAATGTCCTGCAAAGCGGAGGCGGTTTTGTTCTAGTGTCAAGCTTGGGGGAACCAATGAGACACCTCCAATGTTATATAGTGTCTGGTTGGAGATGTGTGCATTGTACTTGACACAATGAACCCGGCGTAGCATTCTTGTGAATGTGCCATCCAGAGATTTGGTGTCCTCAGCAGTTAGAGCCCAGCATGGACTCCCATAGAGGAGTACTGGAACTACTGCTGCTCTAAATAATCGGACCTTAAGTTTCCGATTAATTCTCGGTGATTTCCAAATCCTGGAAAGCCTATTCAAGGCTGCCCATGCCTTTCCCTTACGTATTCGAAGGTCCTCACCTGACTTCCGGATCCATGATCCCAGGTAACAGAAGTCGTCCACATGCTCAAGCATACCATCCTTTGAGCTTATGCTCATCCGATCAGAGACTTGCTGAGGACTTTCAAAGTTAACGGTCAGAATTTTGGTCTTTCTGGAGTTAATAAAAAGACCAACACTAGAAGCAGCATGTTCTAATGAGCTGAGGAGCCGTTGGGCTCCCTCTAATGATTCTGAGAGTACTCCTAAGTCATCAGCAAAGTCTAGATCAGTTAGGTACTTGGCAGGATTTCCTCGACTTCTGGAGCCAGTAGGTGGAGTTAGCATCACCCCATCATCATTATGATGATCTAAGGACATGCGTAGAACATAGTCAACCACAATAATGAACAAGAATGGTGCAAGTGTGTCTCCTTGGAGGACGCCCCATAACACTTCAAATGGTTCTGTGTCACCGTCAACAGTAGACACAAATGTTGTCGAACCATCGTATACTGATCTGATTGCTGCAATAATTTCATCAGGAATCCCATATAATGAAAGTATGCTGAACATACGTGAGCGAGAGACTGAATCAAAGGCCTTGAAGAAGTCAACAAAGATAACAGCCAGATGCCTGTCTTTCTTTTTTGATAATTCTTCAATTATCCTTCTAAGTGCCAAAATGGGCTCCATGGTCCCACGACCTTTACGGAACCCATTCTGATTTCCACGGAGCAGTCTCTCAATGGGATCCCTGATGCGATTTAATAGAATCCTATTGTATAGCTTTGCAGCAATCGAGATCAATGAGATTCCCCGAAAAGAACCATAGAGTGTTAGGTTGCCCTTCTTGGGAACTGGCACCAACTTATTTGTTTTCATTTCTTGTGGGACTCTTGTTGTTCGGTACATGTCTACTATGATGGGATAGATGAGCTTTAAACACTCAGGTATTTTAAAGACCTCAGGGGGAACACCATCTACTCCACTGGCACGATTGGTCTTAATGCTCTTTGCAGCAGCCTGCACTTCTGCAAAGGAGATATCGCCAATGGGAATATCTGGGAGTACAGACTCAGACACTTTTACTTCTATAAAGTTATCAGGCAATACCCTGTCATTATTGAGGAGCTTTTCAAAGTGGGCTTTCCAACCATTGAGGCGATCGGCTGGTGATTCAGCCTTAACCTTGGTGGTTGGTTGGCTTTTCCGCCCAGTAAGCAGATTGATTGATTTCCATGCCTGGGATGATTGCCTGCTGTCGTCAGCATCATTGATGGCATCAACCTGTTGGTTTATTAGCTCCTGTAGATTAACAGAGTACTGCCTGTTCAGGGACCTAGATGCAGCCTTAACTGCATTCTTGGCCGCTGTAGTCTGTTTGAGTCGGGACTCTTTCTGCGCCTTATGAAGGTCATTTCGGCACTTCTGAATTTTGTTGTCAGTCCAGGGGGCCCTTTTCCTGTTTCGAGGGTATACAGGAACTGTTTCTGCAGCTGCTAACTTAACTGCTTCTGTAAAGGCAGTATAGCCCTCACAGTGATCTGCCGCCTCAGAGGCAAGAGCCTCATACCTGTTGCTCAGCTGTAGTGTGAAGCTGGATCTCACACTTGGCTGTTGCAACAGAGAGGACCAGTCATGCCGCGGCAAGGCAGATTTCGTTGTTCTGCTAGCACGCAGACTAAGTCTTACCTTGGCCACAATAAGGCGGTGATCACTGGAGAAGGGTCGAAGTGTAAATGCATTACAGTCTTGTATAGAGCTCCTGTATTTCCTACGAAACAGAATATGGTCTATCTGGGACTTGTGACCACTGGGTCCACTATGAGTCCATAGCTTTCCAGTTCGCTTCTTGAACTGGGTTCCAGCCGAAAACAATCCATTTCCAGAGATAAAATCCTGAAGATGGACAGAATTTCGGTTAACACTATTGCTATAGACCCAGGGCGATGTAGGTGATTGATGCAGACTTGCATTAAAGTCTCCCAGGAATGTTAAGAATGCATGCTGATCCACTCCATCAGTAGCTGCTTGTAGATTGTGGTAGAAATTTTCCACCTCCTCTACAGGGGCAACACTAGTTGGAGAGTAGCACACAATCAGAACCACCTTAGGAAACTTCTTAGCCAGTCTTCCAGAACATGAGAAGTGGCAACGGATGATGCGGTTAGAGATTTGGTCTATTTTGTCCAATGCTGCATGTGCAGTTGGATTCATCAATAGACCAATTCCACCATTGCCACTATCATCTGCTGACGCGAGGGCGAGTCGCCAACCGCCCCCCATGTCCTTAATCAGAACCTCATCAGTCTGTCCAGTCTGCATTCGGTGCTCTTGAACACCCACTGCGCTAAGAGAAAGCTTATCTGCCAAGGCAGTCAGCTCACCTTGTCGCATTGGGGACCCGAGTGTTAGGGTGTTTACTGAGGCTAGTCTAGTGACTTGCCTCAGATTCACCAATGGCTTTGTTGGTCGGGGTGGAACATGAGAGTAGCCTCCAACTCCAGAATCACTCTCCCCATCACAATCTGGCCTCCCTGGTGACCCAGGGTTTGGGCCAGAAAGGTCATCAGGAAAGGGACTCAAAGAATTGTTGGCTGCTCTCTCTCCAGTAGGGGGTGAGACAGGCAGCCGGTCAGGAGTTAACTGACGCCTGTGAGGCCGATTGTGTCCGGTAATTCCACTGGCCTCTAGTGGCCGGACCTCCGCATTGCTAATGTAATCCATAGTGGGGGTTGGGGGGTGCTTTTTTGCCGAGTCAGCTCTCGGGGCAAATACCGCACCCTGGTTTGCCATTCCACAGGGTGGGTGTCGCAATGGAGTCAGATATGAGGCCCATCACCCATATCTACTCTGGCGCACATGACCCACCATTGGCTGTTGCAGCTCATCTGCTGGGTCATGCCCTGTACCCTTGCTGCCAGGTACAGGTCGCAGTGAAGTGCTCTCAGAGTGGACATGAGAACACTCTACTCCTGACCAGCCATTGGTAGATCACCATCTGCCTGGTCAGGCCATATACCCCTGCAGCCAAGTATATGGGTCCTTAATCCAGGACCAAGTGCGTCCTTATCCCAGAACGAAGGGGGTCCTAGTTACAGGACCAGATTTGCCCTAGTAAGAGGGTCTATACAGCTACAGGTGGCACCTCCTTTATGCTGCATGGAGGTGGCAAGTTTTCTTGATCAATGACCTAGAATACCTGACCTGACCTGATTCTTCCAATTGAGACTTCCAATTATGGATTCTGAGAAACACACCAACCCACACACCCACTTTTAGAAAACGGCCTTAGTATAATTATAACAGTTCACTGATGGCTCGCAGTTTTGACTTGCCCCACATAACAGTACAGCAGTACAAACTACCTGGCCTTCTACTTCTAGGCCTCCAGTTATTTTATAGCCATAAAATATAAGCTAAAACTTGGACTAAGCTTTGGGCATGGGTTTTGGGCATGGGTGTTGGGTATGGGTTTTGGGCATGGGTTTTGTGGATGGGATTTGGGCATGGGTGGGTATGGAACGTTTACACCCTTCTCCTCTGGAGTTTACCCGTGGACAATGGTACAATGCTGATTTTGGTAGAGACAATTACATTAGTCTAGACCTACATATGTGTATATATATGCACAGCACATACATGACAGGCATACCTCTAGCCATCCAGTAGCGCAGAATCAGTAATTTGTAGTACCAGAATACTGGTTCTGGTGCCATACACTCCACTGACTGGAATTTCTAGTGAACAAGGAATCAGCTGATCAATTGGAAGGAAGTAGGTAGGGGTAGTTTTTATGGTACCCACCAATGGTTTGGTGCCCCTATAGCCCGCCCACAGAGCCAAGATGGCTCTGTGTGTAGTGCATTGAGTATCTACTGATTGTTGATTGAAGTAGGATATATAGGGGATATTACATACTATTGCAATTTTAAATTTGGCAGTGTTTTTGTGGCACTCTTGGGCAGTTGATTTTGGCATTATTTTTATTTTATACTAAATATTTTTTTATTAAAAAATATGTGGAACTGGTGGGCCACACATACATAGTATTCAATACAATACAATACCATACATAGTATACAATGCTTGATAAGTAAATATTATGGAAAATAAATTGTTTCGTTTCATTGTATTGCATGTTTACAGACATAGATGAATGTTCTGGAAATATAATATATAATAGTGAAGTTACATCATTGTACTTAGATGCAACTGAGCTTATAAAACTCCTACATCAGTACATAGGCCTACCTATTTTACCATTCAGGCTATTAATTTCTGCCTATAGGCCAACAAAGAGGCCTACCACCGCTACCAGTAGTCCAGTAGTCAGTACCGGTACCAAACTGTAAACTGGCTCCCAAACTAGCCAGATCCACCCTACAGCCCTAACTTACAACCTACCTCGATTGGAATAGGCCTACTTTACTACACCAGGCTAGCATTCCTCACAATTATAGGCCTACTGACCACAAGGCCCATGTAAACCGATTTGATTATCCATTCCCTGATTCCACCTGTCGAATTTCGGAATTTATTTTACAAAGGCCTTACTATGGACTGTTTTTAATATTTTCTTATCCAGAACCAGTGAAGCGTTCCACCAGGTTAAAAGCTTTATAAACCTATCAAAATGTCACTCAAACCGCCAAAACAGTGGCATCTGACTGAGAGTGAAAAGTAATTTCCTCCTTTAATAATTGGCGTCAGAATATTTTATATCAATTGTCAACTTCTGACGAGTTTGCACAATTTTTCGATGCTATATGGCTGAACACGAATGACGGTGAACAATATCGTGGACTTACAGACGATGCTCAACCAGGCCTACCAGGAGCTGGTCCAGTCCATAAAAGAGCCCAGAAAAAGGTGCAACTAGAGAGAATGCTTGGCTATATTGTATCGTGTATTTGCAAATTTGTGATCAGTTACATCATACCGTAAGAGTCAGTAAAAATGCTGCAGTCAGACAGTGGATGATGCTGGTGCAGTAGTGCAGGCTACAACAGACCTAGGCCTAAATATTTCCCATATTGAAATTATGTTCAATATATGTTGAATATCTATTCAATATGAATTAAAAAAGTGTTATATTGTGTATTTCAGAGGCGGAAATCCTGGGGGGAGAGGGGGACATTGCCCCCCCCCCCCCCCCCCCCCCCCCCACTTTTTAGAATCCATGATAATGGCCCCTCCACATTTAGGTAGCACATAATAACATAAGCACATAACTTTAGGATTGCTAATAGCTGCCAGTAAAAGTTACCATCTGGATTGCTATCAGCTGAGATTAACAGGTTGCCAGGCAACATGCCAAAACAATACTGTTTAAAGTGGGTATAGCTGCTTTTTTATGTTTATGTTACTGGTATGGACACACAATTCTGCATACAGTTATATATAAAATAATATTAATAAAATATTTCAGTATTGTACTGTATTTAACTTGGACATAGTTATATTTGATTGCATATGGATAGCAGCACAACGACTGCACATTCAGCCAGTAGTTCAGCGACGAATTCCACTCAATGTTCAGCTACGTTTTCTACGACAAGTTCGGCCACGACTTCCACTACAAGTTCAACTCTCACAGATTATGTTGATGCCATAAATATTAGTGCTAAACCGAATCAACCCGATGTGGCTAATATTCCTGCACAACTACTTACAGGAAGGGAGTTATACTTCCAAAGAAAGTGGTTTGAACAGTTTACATGGATTCATTATGTTGACCAAATAAAGAAAGTCGTGTGTTTTAATTGTGCCAAGGCTTCCCAAAACAATTTATTAGATCTTGCTAATCAGAAAGAACTGGCTTTTATATCTTCTGGATTTGATAATTGGAAGAAAGCTCAGGAAAAATTTAAGATACATCAAAACTCTGAGACACACCGTTTCGCCATTACTCAACTTGCTGCGTTAAATCAACCCACTATTGATGCGCAAATATGTAGTTCTGCTAAAGCTAATCAATTGTTAGCGAGGAAGTGTTTGCACAAATAGTTTCAATCAATAAGGTTTCTGCTGCGCGAAGAAGAAGACACACGAAGAAGACCTTAATACTAAGACGTTATACTGGTCCTGCTGAACAATATCAGGCTCTAACTGTAGAGGTGCACTTCTGCACCATATACTACGAATTTATCAATAACATACTCTCTGAGTTACATGACTGATTTTCTCCGGACAATGGTAGTATACAAAATTACATCGAGTTAGAGAAATGTTTAACAACTGGGACAGTTAACCATGAGAGTGTTAGTCAATATCCAGAACGGATATCCAGCGGTGACAGCCTTGAACTTGAATTGAAAATGTTCAATCATTCTACCAAATCCAGTTCCCTAAGTAAAGCTGTGTCATCTTATAAAGCAATGTCAGCAGACGTGAAAAACCTATTTCCTCAAGTATTTCAGTTACGAAGACTACCGGTATTACTAGTTTGCCCAGTATCTTCATGCGAATGTGAGCGGAGCTTTTCCCTCCTGCGCCGATTGAAAACTTGGTTGAGATCTACAATGGCTCAGAAACGCTTAAACTACTTAGCTGTATGTCATGTGCACAAAGACATTTTAGATCACTGTGACATTGAAAAACTTGTATGTATTTTTACAAAACAATCTGAAATTCGAAAGAATGTTTTTGGAAACTGATTTATGGTTTTTGTTTGTCATACTGTATAATATACGCACTTACGCATACTCGCTTACTTTGTGGCTCGCCCCACAAAGGTTATTTTAGTAAATAAATAAATTAAAGTAAATAAAAAAGTTCCTACTCTTTATGTCCCCCCCCCCCCCCCCCCCCCCACTCCCAAATACAGATCTCCGCCACTGGTGTATTTATTCAATATGAATTGAAAAAGTGTTCAATATTGCACATTTATTCGATGTACTGACTATCAATTGAATATGAATTGAAAAAGTGTTCAATATTGCACATTTATTCAATATGTACTGACTATCAATTGAATATGAATTGAAAAAGTGTTCAATATTGCACATCTATTCAATATGTACTGACTATCAATTGAATATGAATTGAAAAAGTGTTCAATTTTGCACATTTTTTCAATATGTACTGACTATCTATTCAATGCGAATTGAAAAAGTGTTCAATATTGCACATTTATTCAATATGTACTGACTATCAATTGAATATTAATTGAAAAAGTGTTCAATATTGCACATTTATTCAATATGTACTGACTATCAATTGAATATGAATTGAAAAGTGTTCAATATTGCACATTTATTCAATATGTACTGACTATCAATTGAATATGAATTGAAAAAGTGTTCAATATTGCACATCTATTCAATAAGTACTGACTATCAATTGAATATTAATTGAAAAAGTGTTCAATATTGCACATTTATTCAATATGTACTGACTATCAATTGAATATGAATTGAAAAAGTGTTCAATATTGCACATCTATTCAATATGTACTGACTATCAATTGAATATTAATTGAAAAAGTGTTCAATATTGCACATTTATTCAATATGTACTGACTATCAATTGAATATGAATTGAAAAGTGTTCAATATTGCACATTTATTCAATATGTACTGACTATCAATTGAATATGAATTGAAAAAGTGTTCAATATTGCACATTTACTCAATATGTACTGACTATCAATTGAATATGAATTGAAAAAGTGTTCAATATTGCACATTTATTCAATATGTACTGACTATCAATTGAATATGAATTGAAAAAGTGTTCAATATATTGCGCAATTATTCAATATGTATTTATTCAGTATGGAATGAAAAAGTATTCAATTTGATTGTTTATTTAATCTATATATATAGTGTAGTTGTTCATTGTGTATTGCGTATTTATTCAATTCAAATTGAAAACGTTTTCATGTGGGATCACATTCAGGTTCGCCAGCCTATTAATGTGATAGTAGCAGTCTCGGTTGAGAGGGCGTTTCATGGCCTACTATATTTTTATTTCTTTCTTTTAATTCAGATAAACTGACAATAAAAACAATTATTTTAAAATTTAATTAAACAATTATAAAATATTTCTTGACATAACGGTACATCAGAACCGATTCGATCTGTGGCAGCGGGTGCACAGCTACAGCTGCTTTGCTCATGTACCTGCTGAGTGCTGAGGACCCCTTTAAAGTGAGCAGCCCTTGGCTAAGCTAGCTGCCAGGCTGGCTGTTGTTAGACTGATGAAGGTCATATTGAGCGCTATGTTGGGGCACTCATTGTGGTACGCTAGCATACCCACAACCAGCCGAAAGGCCTCCTGGGAGTTCGGTCTTGCCTTGCCTGGGAGGTCTGGCCAAATGGTATAGCATGACATTCCCAATGTAGATGCCGACATTCAGTAAACTGCGGATGGCATTTTGATAGACAATAATAGCCAATTTGTTGCGATCGATTTGGTTGAGGGAACCGATGATGTCGAGTTTCATTGCATACAGTATTGACGGTAGGGCCATGCTGCTCCACAACTTAAATGCTGCCGCCATTGGCAGCCACCTTGTTGACCAACCCTTGGCCTGGAATATCTGTGCCAGGGCCACAGGCGCCCAGGGGGTTGGTCTGCGTCTGGCCAGGTTATAGCCCAAGATGTTCCACAATTTACTCTCACCACCGAGGTGAAGGAAGATCGGTAGGTGAGAACAATTTTATTCCATTTGCTCTGTTTTTAAAGATTTTGAATAATAGTAGATAGTAGATAGACAGTAGATAGTCATCAGCATGATATGGCCCCCAACCAGACAGATTTAATATAGCAACCAGTGTTTGATACCTCGAGGTTGCGCATGATGCTGCGTGTGTGTTAAACATTATTTGTGACAAAAGTGAACCATGTTTCATACTTCGTGTTACTAATATTCCTTGGCAAATTATAAGACCATCAAATTTCAGATAGATGGTGCTTATCATAATATAGTATTCTAGAATAGTTGCTAGTATTCTAGAATAGTTGCTATGACATGTGGGTAAACGAACTCCAACATTTTCAAGCCTAGTATGTCATAGTCCATAGAATCATTCGCCGCTTCGATATCTAATTAACAGATATACAAAGGGGATCTCTGGCAGAGTTTATATTCCAAATATTCTAAAATGATGGATATGGCGATGTTGCATTCAATTTTATTTCGATAGGAATCTTTAGCCCAGAAACTGATGGATGCTATAGGTCTATAAAAGCTGATATTGTACAAGTCCCAATGTTTACCTTTATACAGACTGGTTATTACCGAATTACCAAAGAGCAGCGGGGCATGTTTCTAATATTGCAGATAATACATGGTCTACGTCAGTTAATAGTGTATGCACTCAATGAAGAGTAACGGTAATGCCTCTATGGAGTTTAAAATGCCATGAACAAGGCGATATCCAGCATGTACATATTCTCTATGAATCCGTTTTATTAATACCTTTACCTTAATTAAGGCAGTTTGCACCCACACCAACGTCTTGACATGGTAATCCTGACTCATCTGTACCTCCACATCTACCTACCAGCGAGTATGTCTTTGTCCTTATGGATGCGCACCATGGTCCTTTACAGCGACCACATACTTATGGGACATATAAAGTGGTTGAATAAGGACCCAAAACGTTTGTTGTCGAGGTGGGCAGTCGGCAAGAGACTATATCGATAGAAAGACTCAAACCCGCCCATCTCGCCATCGACCAACCGACCAGTAGCACCAGCTGTTCTCCACATTGAGACCCCCCAATGTTCCTGCCACACAACGTGAATCTCCCCTAGACACCAACACGAAAGAATTGTCATGCGAAGTGGCTATACAATTCAAAGGCCAAACTATTTTTTCTGACAACGGTTCTGTGGGAAGCTGTATAGTGTCCTTATCCATGACTGCTATGGAACCATTCATATAATATAACTTTTGCTTTCAGTTGTCTGTGTTGGTTAGGCCGGATAGCCTACCGTACCCTCACTGTCAGATTGTTTCTGCATATGCCTAATATTTCTGGTTCTTATTAAGCTATTGTTTAATTATTTTGTGATGTGAAGCACTCAACCGAGTGGGTCATTCACTGCAGCACTACAGCATTTTATTTAAATATGTATATGTTATTTCATGCAGATATTGATGAATGCTCAGTCGCAGTCGATAATTGCGATGATGTTTCTACAACATGTCACAACCAACAAGGTGGATTCGCTTGTGATTGTATTACTGGATATACCCCAACAAGTCTACCCAATCAATGTGAAGGTAATAAATTACACAATCTAAGCATACCCTGTGTTTCACTTCCCATTAACTGTTTTCTTGGACAAATGTCGGATTGATGACTCGACTAGTAGTAGTCATATTTTGTAAATCGAACATTATTTTCATGACGTTGTTATATATTATTTGTGAAAGGCATTGAGAATATTCATAATTTTAAGGAATATTTGCAATCCATTTATTTTCCTTTCCCTGTTTGCTATACCAAGGCGCAGGATTCAAAAACATAATACAACTTATTGCGAATAATATTAACCTCAGTAATTAATAAGATTTAATATACTTTGGTTAGAGTAATTTACTGAATAAAATCACCAAAATATGTAAGCCAAGTTTTGAATAAAATTTTTTTTTAATAGCTCCTAAAAATACTCAATAGTATTTCCACTTCAAAAACAACCAATAAAATACATAGTAAAAAAATAGGCCAGTGGTGTCAATTAATACCGAAATAAAAAGTTACCCTAAAATTCAAGATCGACGAAACAGATCCTGTATTAAAAATACCTTACCAATTTCTGAAACTCCAATTTCATGGACTTGCAACCCACAGTTTGTCCTCTTCCATTTAGCTAGTAATTCTATACTGTCAAATAACTTAGGAAGATGAAACGGAGGATTAAGAATGCCATCATACAGTCGATTATAGATCAATTCTGTACCAAAATTGTTTAGCTTTGGAGCCAAAATTTGATACTAGCTAATGTTCTTTAAATATTACTAATTTTGAAACTTGTGGATGATTGACTCTCTGCAGTTTTTTTTTAATTTCCACTATAGGCTTTATATGATTTTATTGGATGGGATTTATATGTTTTCGGTACGTACGCTGAATCGATTCGAACTATTTTATACAAAAAAATAAAGTCAAGGTAAAGTAAAACATAACACTAGCTGGCGGTGCTAGCGCTCCATGAAAGAAGCTCTCCAGCTTCAAGACGACTGTTCAGTATTCAACTGTCCATCACTTCGTTCAAGTTATACTTGGCTGCAGGGGTATATGGCCAGGCAGATGGTGATCTACCAATGGCTGGTGAGGAGTAGAGTGTTGTCATGTCCACTCTGAGTGCACTTCACTGCGACCTGCACCTGGCAGCAGGGGTACAGGGCATGACCCAGCAGATGAGCTGCACAGCCAATGGTGGGTCATGTGCGCCAGAGTAGATATGGGTGATGGGCCTTATATCTGACTCCACTGCGACACCCACCCATGTGGAATGGCAAACCAGGGTGTGGTATTTGCCCCGAGAGCTGACTCGGCAAAAAAGCACCCCCCAACCCCCACTATGGATTACATTAGTAATGCGGAGGTCCGGCCACTAGAGGCCAGTGGAATGACTGGACACAATCGGCCTCACAGGCATCAGTTATCTCCTGACCGGCTGCCTGTCTGGAGGTCCCTTACTGGAGAGAGAGCGGCAAACAATTCTTTGAGTGCCTTTCCTGATGACCTTTCTGGCCCAAACCCTGGGTCACCAGGGAGGTCAGATTGTGCGGGGGGAGGGATTCTGGAGTTGGAGGCTACTCTCATGTTCCACCCCGACCAACAAAGCCATTGGTGAATCTGAGGCAAGTCACTAGACTAGCCTCAGTAAACACCCTAACACTCGGGTCCCCAATGCGACAAGGTGAGCTGCCTGCCTTGGCAGATAAGCTTTCTCTTAGTGCAGTGGGTGTTCAAGAGCACCAAATGCAGACTGGACAGACTGATGAGGTTCTGACTAAGGACATGGGGGGCGGTTGGCGACTCGCCCTCGCTTCAGCAGATGATAGTGACAATGGTGGAATTGGACTATTGATGAATCCAACTACACATGCAGCATTGGACAAAATAGACCATATCTCTAACCACATCATCCGTTGCCACTTCTCATGTTCTGGACGACTGGCTAAGAAGTTTCCTAAGGTGGTTCTGATTGTGTGCTACTCTCCAACTAGTGTTGCCCCTGTAGAGGAGGTGTAAAATTTCTACCAGAATCTACAAGTAGCTACTGATGGAGCAGATCAGCATGCATTCTTAACATTCCTGGGAGACTTTAATGCAAGTCTGCATCAATCACCTACATCGGCCTGGGTCTATAGCAATAGTGTTAACCGAAATTCCGTCCATCTTCAGGATTTTATCTCTGGAAATGGATTGTTTTCGGTTGGAACCCAGTTCAAGAAGCGAACTGGAAAGTTATGGACTCATAGTGGACCCAGTGGTGACAAGTCCCAGATAGACCATATCCTGTTTCGTAGGAAATACAGGAGCTCTATACAAGACTGTAATGCATTTACACTACGACCCTTCTCCAGTGATCACTGTCTTATTATGGCCAAGGTAAGACTTAGTCTGCGTGCTAGCAGAACAACAAAATCTGCCTTGCCGCGGCATGACTGGTCCTCTCTGTTGCAACAGCCAAGTGTGAGATCCAGCTTCACACTACAGCTGAGCAACAGGTATGAGGTTCTTACCTCTGAGGCGGCAGATCACTGTGAGGGCTATACTGCCTTCACAGAGGCAGTTAAGTTAGCAGCTGTAGAAACAGTTCCTGTATACCCTCGAAACAGGAAACGGGCCCCCTGGACTGACAACAAAATTCAGAAGTGCCGTAATGACCTCTACAAGGCGCAGAAAGAGTCCCGACTCAAACAGACTACAGCGGCCAAGAATGCAGTTAAGGCTGCATCTAGGTCCCTGAACAGGCAGTACTCTGTTAATTTACAGGAGCTAATAAACCAACAGGTTGATGCCATCAATGATGCTGACGACAGCAGGCAATCATCCCAGGCATGGAGATCGATCAACTTGCTTGCTGGTCGAAAAAGCCAACCAACCACCAAGGTTAAGGCTGAATCACCAGCCGATCGCCTCAATGGTTGGAAGGCCCACTTTGAAAAGCTCCTCAATAATGACAGGGTATTGCCTGATAACTTTATAGAAGTAAAAGTGTCTTGAGTCTGTACTCCCAGATATTCCCATTGGTGATATCTCCTTTGCAGAAGTGAAGGCTGCTGCAAAGAGCATTAAAACCAATCGTGCCAGTGGAGTAGATGGTGTTCCCCCTGAGGTCTTTAAAAAACCTGAGTGTTTAAAGCTCATCTATCCCATCATAGTAGACATGTACCGAACAACAAGAGTCCCACAAGAAATGAAAACAAATAAGTTGGTGCCAGTTCCCAAGAAGGGCAACCTAACACTCTATGGTTCTTTTCGGGGAATCTCATTGATCTCGATTGCTGCAAAGCTATACAATAGAATTCTATTAAATCGCATCAGGGATCCCATTGAGAGACTGCTCCGTGGAAATCAGAATGGGTTCCGTAAAGGTCGTGGGACCATGGAGCCCATTTTGGCACTTAGAAGGATAATTGAAGAGTTATCAAAAAAGAAAGACAGGCATCTGGCTGTTATCTTTGTTGACTTCTTCAAGGCCTTTGATTCAGTCTCTCGCTCACGTATGTTCAGCATACTTTCATTATATGGGATTCCTGATGAAATTATTGTAGCAATCAGATCAGTATATGATGGTTCGACAACATTTGTGTCTACTGTTGACGGTGACACAGAACCATTTGAAGTGTTATGAGGCGTCCTCCAGGGAGACACACTTGCACCATTCTTGTTCATAATTGTTGTTGACAATGTTCTACGCATGTCCTTAGATCATCATAATGATGATGGGGTGATGATAACTCCACCTACTGGCTCCAGAAGTCGAGGAAATCCTGCCAAGTACCTAACTGATCTAGACTTTGCTGATGACTTAGGAGTACTCTCAGAATCACTAGAGGGAGCCCAACGGCTCCTCAGCTCATTAGAACATGCTGCTTCTAGTGTTGGTCTTTTTATTAACTCCAGAAAGACCAAAATTTTGACAGTTAACTTTAAAAGTCCTCAGCAAGTCTCTGATCGGATGAGCATAAGCTCAAAAGATGGTATGCATGAGCATGTGGATGACTTCTGTTACCTAGGAATTTTAAACAGGACCACATACATAGACAAGATACTAGTAATTTTAAACAGGACCACATATATAGACAAGGTACTAGGAATTTTAAACAGGACCACATACATAGACAAGGTACTAGGAATTTTAAACAGGACCACATACATAGACAAGGTACTAGGAATTTTAAACAGGACCACATACATAGACAAGGTACTAGGAATATTAAACAGGACCACATACATAGACAAGGTACTAGTAATATTAAACAGGACCACATACATTGACAAGGTACTAGGAATTTTAAACAGGACCACATACATAGATAAGGTACAAGGAATTTTAAACAGGACCACATACATAGACAAGGTACTAGTAATTTTAAACAGGACCACATACATAGACAAGGTACTAGGAATTTTAAAGAGGACCACATACATAGACAAGGTACTAGGAATTTTGAACAGGACCACATACATAGACAAGGTACTAGGAATTTTAAACAGGACCACATACATAGACAAGGTACTAGGAATTTTAAACAGGACCACATACATAGACAAAGTACTGGGAATTTTAAACAGGACCACATACATAGACAAGGTACTAGTAATTTTAAACAGGACCACATACATAGACAAGGTACTAGGAATTTTAAACAGGACCACATACATAGACAAAGTACTAGGAATTTTAAACAGGACTACATACATAGACAAGGTACTAGGAATTTTAAACAGGATCACATACATAGACAAGGTACTAGGAATTTTAAACAGGACCACATACATAGACAAGGTACTAGGAATTTTAAACAGGACCACATACATAGATAAGGTACAATGAATTTTAAACAGGACCACATACATAGACAAGGTACTAGTAATTTTAAACAGGACCACATACATAGACAAGGTACTAGGAATTTTAAACAGGACCACATACATAGACAAAGTACTAGGAATTTTAAACAGGACCACATACATAGACAAGGTACTAGTAATTTTAAACAGGACCACATACATAGACAAGGCACTAGGAATTTTAAACAGGACCACATACATAGACAAGGTACTAGGAATTTTAAACAGGACCACATACATAGATAAGGTACAAGGAATTTTAAACAGGACCACATACATAGACAAGGTACTAGTAATTTTAAACAGGACCACATACATAGACAAGGTACTAGGAATTTTAAACAGGACCACATACATAGACAAGGTACTAGGAATTTTAAACAGGACCACATACATAGACAAGGTACTAGGAATTTTAAACAGGACCACATACATAGACAAAGTACTAGGAATTTTAAACAGGACCACATACATAGACAAGGTACTAGTAATTTTAAACAGGACCACATACATAGACAAGGTACTAGGAATTTTAAACAGGACCACATACATAGACAAGGTACTAGGAATTTTAAACAGGACCACATACATAGACAAGGTTCAAGGAATTTTAAACAGGACTGTTTGCGCTTTTAAGACCTTTGACAGTTTAACCTGCCAAATTAGGATGTCTTTTAGATGATATATAGTCTTTAGCCTATGACGAGTATTTGATACACTACATTAGCCGAAGCCAGTCTATGCGCAATCATTCACCCGCTGGATATACCCGGGAGACTGAATTCGGAAGCTTAATGATTGATGGTGTAAGCCTACCGTATTATTCGACTGATCGTAATATATAATCTCTGACAAATATTATTCACTTTCGGGAAATATTAACAGTTCCTTTAGGACGTGGCGCTCTAAATATGTAAACAGAGTTATGACTTAAACTAGACGCAATGAGATGGCTATAGATTCACGTATATGGCGCATTCTTTAGGAGATGCTTTGTTATCAGTCACAATCATACACAATGCTGCACAATGCTGCACACCAATCTGCCGACCTTCACTAATTTTAGTCACATACAAAGAGAATAACAGACAATGCATGTAGGGCCTATAAAATAGCATTAGATTCACTTCACGCCACTTAACATAAGTCGCAATCGTTTATCTGTAACCGGTCTCTCTAACCTTTAGTATATCAAGAAGATTGGGGTGTCTGACTATTGATCAGTATTCCAAATATAATCTTCCATCAACAAATATAATGAATAACCGACAGCAAAGCAGTAATGTTAAGTAAGATATGCATGATATGTTTAGTTAGTTGAGATATGAATTGCATTGATAACAGATATACGTTCTATAATTAAGCCTACTAATGTAAGACTAAAGACTGAAACATGGAGGTGCCAAAAGCCGGTGTTCTTAGGCTCTGGGCAAAAACATAACACTGAATTCCTGAGTTTCTGTATCCACCTCCAACACAGAGACAAAAAACGCTCTGATTGGTCGACCGAACAACGAGAGAACAAAGAAACAAAGAAATGTCGACGTGGCAATATCAGCTGTTAGCCGTCGTCATGGTAGCGACACTGTTTTCAAGAGTATCTAGCTTATTGCGTCACGAAATTGCGGATTATGTCCTCTAAAGTACAAATACAGAAGAAATGGCTTTTATGTCCTCTAAAACACCAGTACAGCAAGGACACGGCCTTTTTATGCCTGGTAAACCAACCACAGAGTACTTTACGGGGAAAATAACCGGCTAATTACGCAAAAGCTTTTACACCACTCCCAGAAAATGGGATTTAAGTCTATAAAATATAACAAATCACAGTTTCTAAAATATAAAGATACTCTAAACAGTTAGTCTTTCTTACGCAGACGACGTTTACGCAGTTTTTTAAGGCTAGCAAGAGTCCTTTTCTCTTTGGGGCGAGCCACCTTACTAGGAGGGCTATAAATCCTGGGTGAAGGGTGCAATATGATTGCATCTACTAGGATCGGCATGCTGCATTAAAGCTGCATTTTTAAGAATGCTGTGCCGGCTTGTCAACAAAATTGCACCGCCACAACTCCCTATCACCCATGACATTTGCTAGATCATCCGCATCTTTAAGGCCAGTGTCCTTTAAGATGCGTCTCAAGAAAGTCATGGGCTGTCCACCATGCTTATTCACTCCATGAGGCTGCCAAAGTACAAGATTATGCACTGGCTGGTCCTCACGGCGAAAGCAATGTCCTGCAAAGCGGAGGCGATTTTGTTCTAGTGTCAAGCTTGGGGGAACCAATGAGACACCTCCAATGTTATATAGTGTCTGGTTGGAGATGTGTGCATTGTACTTGACACAATGAACCCGGCGTAGCATTCTTGTGAATGTGCCATCCAGAGATTTGGTGTCCTCAGCAGTTAGAGCCCAGCATGGACTCCCGTAGAGGAGTACTGGAACTACTGCTGCTCTAAATAATCGGACCTTAAGTTTCCGATTAATTCTCGGTGACTTCCAAATCCTGGAAAGCCTATTCAAGGCTGCCCATGCCTTTCCCTTACGTATTCGAAGGTCCTCACCTGACTTCCGGATCCATGATCCCAGGTAACAGAAGTCGTCCACATGCTCAAGCATACCATCCTTTGAGCTTATGCTCATCCGATCAGAGACTTGCTGAGGACTTTCAAAGTTAACTGTCAGAATTTTGGTCTTTCTGGAGTTAATAAAAAGACCAACACTAGAAGCAGCATGTTCTAATGAGCTGAGGAGCCGTTGGGCTCCCTCTAATGATTCTGAGAGTACTCCTAAGTCATCAGCAAAGTCTAGATCAGTTAGGTACTTGGCAGGATTTCCTCGACTTCTGGAGCCAGTAGGTGGAGTTATCATCACCCCATCATCATTATAATGATCTAAGGACATGCGTAGAACATAGTCAACCACAATAATGAACAAGAATGGTGCAAGTGTGTCTCCTTGGAGGACGCCCCATAACACTTCAAATGGTTCTGTGTCACCATCAACAGTAGACACAAATGTTGTCGAACCATCGTATACTGATCTGATTGCTGCAATAATTTCATCAGGAATCCCATATAATGAAAGTATGGTGAACATATGTGAGCGAGAGACTGAATCAAAGGCCTTGAAGAAGTCAACAAAGATAACAGCCAGATGCCTGTCTTTCTTTTTTGATAACTCTTCAATTATCCTTCTAAGTGCCAAAATGGGCTCCATGGTCCCACGACCTTTACGGAACCCATTCTGATTTCCACGGAGCAGTCTCTCAATGGGATCCCTGATGCGATTTAATAGAATCCTATTGTATAGCTTTGCAGCAATCGAGATCAATGAGATTCCCCGAAAAGAACCATAGAGTGTTAGGTTGCCCTTCTTGGGAACTGGCACCAACTTATTTGTTTTCATTTCTTGTGGGACTCTTGTTGTTCGGTACATGTCTACTATGATGGGATAGATGAGCTTTAAACACTCAGGTATTTTAAAGACCTCAGGGGGAACACCATCTACTCCACTGGCACGATTGGTCTTAATGCTCTTTGCAGCAGCCTTCACTTCTGCAAAGGAGATATCGCCAATGGGAATATCTGGGAGTACAGACTCAGACACTTTTACTTCTATAAAGTTATCAGGCAATACCCTGTCATTATTGAGGAGCTTTTCAAAGTGGGCTTTCCAACCATTGAGGCAATCGGCTGGTGATTCAGCCTTAACCTTGGTGGTTGGTTGGCTTTTCCGCCCAGTAAGCAGATTGATCGATTTCCATGCCTGGGATGATTGCCTGCTGTCGTCAGCATCATTGATGGCATCAACCTGTTGGTTTATTAGCTCCTGTAGATTAGCAGAGTACTGCCTGTTCAGGGACCTAGAAGCAGCCTTAACTGCATTCTTGGCCGCTGTAGTCTGTTTGAGTCGGGACTCTTTCTGCGCCTTATGAAGGTCATTTCGGCACTTCTGAATTTTGTTGTCAGTCCAGGGGGCCCTTTTCTTGTTTCGAGGGTATACAGGAACTGTTTCTGCAGCTGCTAACTTAACTGCTTCTGTAAAGGCAGTATAGCCCTCACAGTGATCTGCCGCCTCAGAGGCAAGAGCCTCATACCTGTTGCTCAGCTGTAGTGTGAAGCTGGATCTCACACTTGGCTGTTGCAACAGAGAGGACCAGTCATGCCGCGGCAAGGCAGATTTCGTTGTTCTGCTAGCACGCAGACTAAGTCTTACCTTGGCCACAATAAGGCGGTGATCACTGGAGAAGGGTCGAAGTGTAAACCTTCTGATTGCATCAGAAGGTGTAGGATTATGGTCGGGGTATCCGCCGTTTCGATATGCTTCTCCTCGAGCTGATTTTCCTCCGCTCGTAGCTGGATACGTTCATCCAAAAACTCTCGCAGAGAATGGGGTTGTCTAAGTTCGATATCTTCTTAGAGATTCTGGATTTCACAATCGAACTGAGATAAAGTCAATTCGTTTATCGCTTGGACTTGCTGTTACAACTTACGTTTATCTGAACAAACGCAGGTTTCCTTTCTGATCTTTGTAGAATAGCGTTTAACTCGTTTGGTACAACGTTCTCCGCCACTTTGGTGACAGGTTATATCGTGTTAAGCCGGGACGATGGTAAGGGTTAAACGGCGATATTAAATTTCCGCGTCCCAATCCGGCTAGGTAGAATGGGCTAATATCTAGGAAGCCCACAACTGGGGTGCCACCGACTAATTGTTCAGGTAACACTAGATCTTTGAGCAGTGAGTACAGCTCGGGAGGATCCGTCATACTAATAGGATCAAGAGTCTGAAGTCTCACTAGGGAATGAGGAGTTCTGATCGAGTATTCCGAAACTCTGATCATTGGTTTATTTAAGGATCGTCTGAGTCGAACGAGCGTAGGTGATACATCGAACAAGTTTCGCTCGAAACTCCCGTAAGTATAGCGAGTAAAACCGTGTTTAAAGCAACGTCTCCGCGGATGTTTATGTCTTTCCGTTTGTTGGTTGGGTCTTGGGCATTCATCGCAATAATACCAAAAACGCACGTCTTGTAGGGGAAACGCGAGTGATCTTTCTCCAGCTTTGAATATTCCTCCATCCGTTCGAAGCTATCCGGTACAACAGGTAGCGATCGATCGGCGGTAAGATACATCATAGTGGAATAGAGCCGTTTGAGTTCTACCATGCGGTCATGATGTATACCTTGAGGATATCGAGTTTCTAGATTCTGTTGACTGGTAATATCGAGGTAGGTTTCTCTCAAGAATTCCAGGTATTTGGTGAAGTCGCTGCGTTTATCCGGCACTTCGACATCTGCACTTTCGAGTCGGTTTCGAATAGAATTTTCGTGTTCGAGTCTCAGTTTATCGTTCCGCTTCCGCTGGGTATGATATTTAAATAAACCATTTCCCTTTGGTGTCTATATCGTTCGTATCGTGTAGGTCGATAGGATGACCAGTAGTTAAGAAGTCCATATACGTACCATTACGATGCGTATAGCGAGCGATGAATTTTCTACAGTCTAACCCACGCGCAAGTTGCTCCCGGGACATTGGCGGTTAGATATAACGACCATCGTCCTCCGTAGTAGTTGGACCAGCGTCGCCGCGTATCAAGCTATCAACAAACGCTTGTAAAGGTAGAGTATATTGTTCCCTGATACCAAGATCATCTTCTATCAACTCAATCATATCTGCTATATAAGTTTATCCATATTATAATGAGTTTATATTTAGGCGAGCGGGCGTCGCTGCCTACCCCTCTCTGCCCCCGGACAGTGCGAGATCCTCAGCGCTGGTGTACTTTCGCCGATGTGCCTATCGCCAACGTCGTAGCTGCACAACGACTACAACAACCAGCACGAGCCACTCCACCGTCCGTCCCAAAGGCTTAGATATACTTCAGGTTCTTACTGGAGAGTTAGGGTTACTTTCACAATTGCGACTCGCTACTGTAAACACACCTTAGTAGTAACATTCACCTACAAACGCACAAATTCCACGTAACAGTCACAAATGGTACACATTCTATCACACATTCGGGTCATTTGTCCGTTAGTCAAGTGCCTTCCAGAATGTCACGTTGTTATTATGTATCCTTGGATACTAGCGGTGTGCTATTTATTCCGTATGCTATTCAATACGCAAGCCCTTTATTGTTCTTTTAACTCACTTCTAATTCTAGCGTGGTTGTTGCCATGGTGACATTATGGAAAGCTAGCGGTAGAATTAGGGTAATTCTCATGCATACAGATCTGGGATGCTATTTAATAGTAATTCTTTAATTGTCAATATCCTCTCTATATATGATTTTATGAATTTTATCGGCTATTGACTATACATTGGAGATTCTCACACACAAATACACTTAATATAGTGAATCTCCGCTCCCATGATCTATTAATTAATGGAATTTTGGGAATGTTATAAATTGCATAAAATTGCAATTTATTAAATTCATTAAAGTATGAATTTAAATTTATTCCCTGAAATTTTATTATTTGATAGTTAAATTGACACAATTTGATTCCAGAGCAGGTCTGGGGACATAGGATCCTTAATTCTATGAAAATTGTCTTTTAAGAGTATCGGTAAGTGCTACGATATCTTAATCGACTAGAATTGTTAAAGGATCTGAATTTTACAGATTTTGATTTATAGATTTGTAAATATTAAATAATTAATATTTGAGATGGGCACCAATTTATTCCAGAACTTGTCTGGGGACGTTAACCACTGATTCTAGAATTTTGTCTTTCAAGTATATCGGTGGGTGCCGCGATATCTTAATCGACTAGAATTGCAGATGGTCAAAGGGTTTAACAGATTTATTTTGCGTTTTACGCTACTGTTAAAGGGACATCACGCTACTATATGTATTATTTAATATACGGTATGAGAGCAATATCGCACGAAGCAATGTCAGTGTGAAGAGGCAAGTCGTTTCCAAGGTCTACCCAGAGCTTGGTTTAGCCGAGACACGAGGATCTGAACTTTGCATTCCTAATACTCTGCCTACCAATAATACTTGAATATAGTAGGAGCTTTATTGTACTTTAATAAGTACGGATATTTCATCTTACTGTAGTCACGTATTTATAATATGATACGGACAGTAAGGAAAGAGAAAAAGAATTATTTCTCGCCGTCGCACTAAATATAATATATAAGTAATTAAGTAATAAACACTAATATATTGCACTAATCTACTAAATAATCACTAAATAACATTCTACTAAATAAAATTAAAGAAAACGATTATAATAAAATTACATAATAATACATACATAATATAAAATAATAAAATAAATATAAAATAATGTAGTCACACACCCACTCCGTATGTTGTTACGTTATGGAGTCCCTAGATATTTGTTGGATTAGGGAGGTGGTCGTGGGAAGAGTATCTTGCCTTCCATAGTTTCCGGACAGTTTTCGGTCTCTTTCCAGTAAACATAAACGACCAGCTGGGCGATTGAGTGGTTGTGTTACTTTCTCCGCTCCCTTGGCCTGTCTAATCTTCGCCGGGTTAAGATGGGGAGGCCATTCATCTTCTTTACTTAGGAAGTCGGGTTCACCTAACCAGTCTGGAGTATCTGTAAGTTCTTGAGGAGTTGCTCCTCTGGAGGCGATGTCGGCTAGATTGATCGTCTCGGGGCAATGTCTCCATTGATCTACATTGGAGTTGATGTCGTCATTATCTGAGGAGTATGGTGTTCCCTCAGTTGGGTCGTCAACTTCACTGCTCTCCACTTCCCGTTCACTTAATTGATATACCTGTTCTTTTGGTAATCTTTCCATAAGAGTTCTACGAGAAGGGCCAGTAAAGTACCAACCTACTCTAGTTCTTCCCGCATAAACTTGTAGAGGTTGCGGTTGAGCAGGCCGTTTCTCCAATGTCTCGAGCGCTTCATGCGCATTTTGACCGATGAGTATTTGGACTCCAGGGTAATCGGTGTTGAATCTAGGTATTTCAAACTGCTGGGTGAAATCGTCCTCATCCCAGTTATAAGGTTCCACTTGGCTGGTCGCGAAGTTCTTTATCGCTAACATTTTTACTGACCTTATGCTGTGTTCTCCTAGTTCATCCTGGGGGGTGGACAACGCACCTACATAATAATCTGCGATTACTGTAGATTTCCAAACCTGCATAATTCCTGACATGTTTAGCTTAGTTCGGAACTTGGGTTGTCCAGCAAAGATGTCTTCGGCTAGTTCTTTGTCGATGAATGTTCCTGTACTACCGGAGTCAAGGAGGGCGTTCACTACATAACTCCTTTTAGGTCCGTGGACCCTTACCTGTACTACAGGAAATTCTCGGATTCCTACATTGGAAGGTGGTGCTTTCCAAGATGGTTGTCTGTCAGAAGTAGTTAGGGGGGGCTCGCTGTCGGTGTCTTTTTCATACGTAAGTGCTCGATACACTGCGGTATTTGTTAGGTAACAGGATTCGTTTTCGTCGGAGAATTCGTCCGTATAGAATCCTTCCATCTCAGAATATTGGTCAGTGTCGTTCACATCACTGAATTGGACATGTAGTTCGGACTCACTTACCTGACTCGGGCTGTTTCGTTCGAATTCCGTGTGCAACAAGATATGATGTTTTGCGCCGCACTTTGCACACCTTACGTCGGAGTAACAGGTTCGCCGTTGGTGTCCTCGTCTGAGGCAATTATAACACAACCGCTTATCCCACATGACTTCACGTCTGTCCTTTAGTGATTTCCTCAGGAATTCATCACACGCACTTAAACGGTGGGGCCCATCGCACAGCACACATTTGGGCTTGATGTTACTTACTTTAACATGTGCTGTGTGGTGCACGTTCGTTCTTTCCTCGGGCTTTCTCACCTGAATTCTCTTGGGAGACGTAGGAGGAGTTTTTCTTACCTGTTCTCTCCTGTCATTGGTTCGAGACTTGAATTTACTTA
The DNA here is from genome assembly GCA_032718475.1 of Nemertoderma westbladi. Taxonomy (NCBI): domain Eukaryota; kingdom Metazoa; phylum Xenacoelomorpha; order Nemertodermatida; family Nemertodermatidae; genus Nemertoderma; species Nemertoderma westbladi. Next base: position 114,545 of record JAUCBJ010005536.1, read on the forward strand.
CCTGGTCTTTAGGCGTTTTATTGACATAATAAGATCTTTCAGTGTCTTTCCCGCTATCCTCTCCTTGAGAAGTCTGGCTTTCGCCATCGTCTGTATAACACACTGGTGTTACCCTTCTCCTAGAAACGGGTTTCTCACTTACCTTGTTTTCCAGTGTCTTCTCTCTGGACTGCCTTAGGAGCTGTAATTTCACTTCTCCATCTAAGAATGACATGAGATCAGCCATGGTAGGGTCTCGTCGTTGTTGTTCCATCATATATAACACTTTCTTGTCCCAGCGTGTACCTACTCCACCCTTGGGCAAAGTAGATGCTAAGGCTCCTACAACCATAGAATTCTGGTATTCATGAGACTTACCTAGCCAATCTAATTGTCTACAGATCTCCTGAATCTCATCGGAAAACTCTATAATCCCGCTGCTAAGAAACTTTCGGGGCGCCATTAATTTTGCATACAAATACCTAGCTATGTTATTCCTATTACCATACCTGATGTTTAGTGTATCCCAAACTTGTCTTAATCCGTCTGGATGTCCAATAAACTTTAACGCCATTAACTTGGGAGATCCTTCCAAGCACTCGATGAGGAATCTAAGTTTCTCTCCATTAGATAGTACAGAGTTCTGTATGTTATCTTTATAATATTCATTAAAAGGTAACCATTTCATCTCATCTCCATTTAACTTGACTATCTCTCCCACCTTTACTGCTTGCCGGGCTTCGGTTCTAGCCATTTGACGCGTAAAACTTTCTTGGGCCATCGTGTTATTTAATATCGAGTTATCGGTATATAAATTTCTCGGATTATGATCCGGTCTATAGGGAATATCATTATCAACAGGTCTATAATTACCCTTAATAGGGTTCACTATAGGAGTTTCTACTTCGCTAGCAGTATATATGCGTGTAGGCTCCACACCTTGCGCATGAGATACTTCAGACCTAACAGGTTGACACATTGTTACAGGGGGTAGTGGTATACCCCTTTGTGTATTTACTAATTTATCGCGTTCTAGCGCGATACTTTGCTGCACTTCTTGCAACTCTAACCTACTTTCCCTTACTGTGCCCTTGAATTGCTGAACGGTCTCCTGCATCTGTCCGAGCAGGAGATCCATCCCCCGTCGTCTCTCATCCACCCATTCGACCGCCGAAGCGGGAGTCGCCAACGTTGTAGCGGGTGGACGAGGGACAACGGGCGACAAATCATGAATATTTCGCTCGGAGTCCAGGGCATGAACTGTCTCATGGGCTGTTCTGCTGGGCACAGGTAGCTTGGTGCTGTGCAGAGGGAATTTAGAGGTAGGTTCAGGGAGTGCAGGTGTCTCTACCACCAAAAGGGTGGCTTCGGGAACAGGCCTAATTATTTCAGGCTCATCTACTATAGTAGGGAGTCTTTCTATTTTAATTATTTGGTCTGTGGGTTCTGTACTACCTACGCCTGTGTTAGTTAGTTGCCTTCTAACAGCTGGAGGCAAATCAGGCAATTTCTGACGGTGGGATGTTCTTCTACGTCTGCTTAGACGAGATCTATTTCCTTTGCCTTCAGTATCGGTGGTATCGCCTTCCTCAGATGATGTATATCCCTGTCTTTTGGGAGTAGATCGATTCATCATCTGCATATTACTAGCTGTTAACTGTTTATTTATGCAGTCTTGATTCTCCTGAATGTTTTCCAATTCTAATTGGGCGATCTCTTCAGCCGCTCTCCGTTCTGCTTCTGCCACCGCTATCTTTCTTTCCGCTTCTGCCGCTGCTGCCGCTTTTGCTTCTGCCGCTTTTGCCTCTGCCGCTGCCGCTGCCGCTGCTATTTTCTTTCTGTCTTCTATAAGTTTTTTCTTTACTTGCTCTTCTTGGACTCTAGTGATGCGGAGGAGTTCATCAAATTTAGCTTGGTTCGCAGCTAACATTTCCGCATCGATTGCGTCCAGCACAAGCTTGGTTCCTTCACTATTAGGGCTAAGCCCCTCCAACCTTCTCCTCAACTCTTCATCTCCTACAAAGCGTTGATAGTCTGACAGATAGATGTCAATAGCATCCCTCTTATGCGGTTTCTCTGCTGTCACTTCGCTTTCTTCTTGAGAAAAAGTGGCGTCGGTTGATTCTTCATAGGTTGGCCGCTCATCATAAACCTTATCCGCCATCTTCGCTCCGCGTTCGGGCGTCCGCTCATCAGTATCCGAACTACTGGAGCTATCGGGCCGCTGAAAACTAGGTTCTTGGCTAGGATGTTGCTGCTGTTTGACAGCTGCTTCTTGATCCCGCTTGACTTGGGCCCGAGTGCCGATGATAGACCTACGGTGTTCTACTAGCCTAGGGTCTGACACTACTTCTGTAGGGATGGCCTTTCTTACAGCAGGAGGTGACTTAGACTTGGATCTAGGATGTTCTATACTTGGATCTGGGTCACTGATCTTTTTAAGACACTGTCTAACAGTCATTCTAACACTATCTAGGAGACTATCCGACAGTGATTGGGTTGTGTCAGACATGTTTGTTTACACAGTTGAATGCCTACGGCTATAAATACAGTTAAAGCAAGTCTAGTAATTCAGTATCACTGTTAGCCTAATAATTAATTACCGATACTGCTACTCAGTGTAGCGTGATATATATATAATATATTAGAATACCGGTATGCTTATAGTATATATAAGTATTATTACAGACTAGGTTTGTTACAGAATACCGGTATAATTTTAGCACAAATATATATAAATATATAATAGGCCTATCGTGAATACCGGTATGCAGCTTACACTTAAAATGTATATATAAGTATAATTACAGAATAGAATTAATTACAGAATACCGGTATGATTTCAGCCTAATTTTATAGAAATAAATATAATAAGCCTATAGTGAATACCGGTATGTCAATTATTTTAAATAATTGAATTTCTGAATTTTAAGGGTTACTTGGTTACTTTAACTTACTTTATTACCATTATTTAAGCAGTAGTCCAACTGATATTGAGACCTAATTGTTGTATGGCAGGCCTAATATTTTATAAATCGTTTGAGTTGATTTATAATATATATATACCCGTTTTAATGGGTTTTTGTCAATATTTGAAATAAATGTTATTATTTCTGGGGGAGTCACTACACATAAGCTGTGCGCTCTCAGTGAAGTGCTACCTATGGGACACTAAAACAGATAATTCTAATTTACCTAAGTTACTTAATACTACGAATTACGTACAATTCGGGTTGAGATTACAATCTCTAAATAAACACAAAAAATTTAATTACAAATACACAAATACAAATTTTTTAGGGTAATTTTACAAGAAGTCTACTAACCAGCCTAACAAAGGGTTAGAATATCTGGTTATTACAACAGACAGGTTACTACGGTATTTGAAAATAATAAGTAGTAGTAAATATACTGCGTTGTCCAGATAGGAAAATACCACCACCTGACGACCTATAACCGTATCGCTATAGGTACTACGTTATGTATCACGGAGTGTTCCTACCTAGAGATTAATTACCGCGGTCTACCAGAACCAACGTGCCTATTAACCACTTTACAACACAAATATACTGCCTACACACTAATTGCTTTCGGAAAGCACTGTACACTAAACCCTAAATTAGGTACAAGTACTTGTACAACAAATAATTAGTAGTTAAAAATACTTGAACAGCTAAAAGAACCACGGTATCTGCCGGAGTGACTAAAGCACAAAATCTCCAGTCTTTACCTACGCCGAGCAGCCCTGATGTAGTACCGGGGTTAGTTTAACTATAACAGTATGTATAACAAATACAATTACTGTAGGAATAAACTTGGGGAATGAATGTTGCGAATAATAGCATAAACTCTGAATAATAAATATTACGCTACGCGTACAACTACTCAAACAAAATGCAGACCAAATACTGACAGACTACTATCAAGCCTAAACAAACTACGGTATATGCAGACTCCGAAATGATTAGTTAGTATGCGTTCTAACCCAGTAGTACGACTTATTCTTTCACAGGGGGTTTACCTCACAGCACTTGAAGCCCCTACTTTCCTAACTTAGCACTTTATCGGACAGATGCTCTACACACACCGAAATTTCCTCAAACCCAACAACAGCCAGACAACTATCCAGCCTACAAATTATCTAAATAAAATTATACGCTACCCGTACAGACTACACAAACAAAGTACAGACCAAACGCTGGCAGACTACTATCAAGCCTAAATAAACTACAGTATATGCAGACTCCGAAATGATTAGTTAGTATGCGTTCTAACCCAGTAGTACAACTTATTCTTTCACAGGGGGTTTACCTCACAGCACTTGAAGCCCCTACTTTCCTAACTTAGCACTTTATCGGACAGATGCTCTACACACACTGCAATCCGTTCAGACTTAACAACGGTTAGACAACAGTCCAGCCTACAAATTATCTGTACAATCGGAGCAGGCTTACACGCCTTCTGCTCAATATTAACCTACAAATAAATAAAACTTGACAGAAACAAGTAAAATCTCAATAAAAAACCAGGGCGGCCGTCCCTGATTAATTATTAAGGCCTACCGGTATATAATTATAAAAATCGAATAATACTGCTGTACCTGTACTGTAAGTACCGGTTCGGATGATCAGGCAGTCAGGCCTACTGGTTACAGCAGTACAGGTTACCGTTCGACCGGTACCGGTACTTTAGACTTGATTGCTTACGCCGCAATCCAGAAGCAATATCTGTTATTGTTTGCGCTTTTAAGACCTTTGACAGTTTAACCTGCCAAATTAGGATGTCTTTTAGATGATATATAGTCTTTAGCCTATGACGAGTATTTGATACACTACATTAGCCGAAGCCAGTCTATGCGCAATCATTCACCCGCTGGATATACCCGGGAGACTGAATTCGGAAGCTTAATGATTGATGGTGTAAGCCTACCGTATTATTCGACTGATCGTAATATATAATCTCTGACAAATATTATTCACTTTCGGGAAATATTAACAGTTCCTTTAGGACGTGGCGCTCTAAATATGTAAACAGAGTTATGACTTAAACTAGACGCAATGAGATGGCTATAGATTCACGTATATGGCGCATTCTTTAGGAGATGCTTTGTTATCAGTCACAATCATACACAATGCTGCACAATGCTGCACACCAATCTGCCGACCTTCACTAATTTTAGTCACATATAAAGAGAATAACAGACAATGCATGTAGGGCCTATAAAATAGCATTAGATTCACTTCACGCCACTTAACATAAGTCGCAATCGTTTATCTGTAACCGGTCTCTCTAACCTTTAGTATATCAAGAAGATTGGGGTGTCTGACTATTGATCAGTATTCCAAATATAATCTTCCATCAACAAATATAATGAATAACCGACAGCAAAGCAGTAATGTTAAGTAAGATATGCATGATATGTTTAGTTAGTTGAGATATGAATTGCATTGATAACAGATATACGTTCTATAATTAAGCCTACTAATGTAAGACTAAAGACTGAAACACGGAGGTGCCAAAAGCCGGTGTTCTTAGGCTCTGGGCAAAAACATAACACTGAATTCCTGAGTTTCTGTATCCACCTCCAACACAGAGACAAAAAACGCTCTGATTGGTCGACCGAACAACGAGAGAACAAAGAAATAAAGAAATGTCGACGTGGCAATATCAGCTGTTAGCCGTCGTCATGGTAGCGACACTGTTTTCAAGAGTATCTATCTTATTGCGTCACGAAATTGCGGATTACGTCCTCTAAAGTACAAATACAGAAGAAATGGCTTTTATGTCCTCTAAAACACCAGTACAGCAAGGACACGGCCTTTTTATGCCTGGTAAACCAACCACAGAGTACTTTATGGGGAAAATAACCGGCTAATTACGCAAAAGCTTTTACAAGGACCACATACATAGACAAGGTACTAGGAATTTTAAACAGGACCACATACATAGACAAGGTTCAAGGAATTTTAAACAGGACCACATACATAGACAAGGTTCAAGGAATTTTAAACAGGACCACATACATAGACAAGGTACTAGGAATTTTAAACAGGACCACATACATAGACAAGGTACTAGGAATTTTAAACAGGACCACATACATAGACAAGGTACTAGGAATTTTAAGCGATAAAAGTAAATTTAAACGTTTATCCGACTGTCCACAAAAGTGGGTTGGGGAAGCAATTCGGTTAGAGGAATGTTTTACGAAACTCCTCAAAGGTTTACATAAAACTTGGGACATTTCAAACAAGGAGCTCGAAACTCTTCTGCCAGTAGGAACACATCCAGGGATTTTATATGGCCTATTGAAGGTGCATAAAAAGGATTACCCCATTCGCCCAATCTCATCCGCCATATCATTCCTGGTTATAATCTGGCAAAATTTTTGGTAAAAAGGTTAGGGTCACTGGGTACTAACAAATATACTGAAGGGACACATTCTCCTTTGTGAGGGAAATAACTGACATTCAAAATGCCAATACCATGTACATGGTAAGCTTCGATATCAAATCACTGTTTACTAATATTCCACTGGACGAGACTATCGTCATTATTCTTACTCATTTGTTCCGTAACACAGACAAGGACGATGGTCTAAACCGTAAGCAGATTAAGAGCCGACTAGAACTAGCCATTAAATAATCTGAATTTATTATTTATGGGGTCAAATATAAACAGGTAGACGGTGTAGCTATGGGTAGCCCTCTTGGTCCTCTCCTAGCTAACATTTTTCTTAGTTACCATGAGGAGCGTTGGCTTGAAAATTGTCCTTCAAGTATAAAACCAATTCTGTACCGTAGATATGTGGATGACATTTTCTTATTATTTAAAGACCGCAGCCAAGCCGATCTATTTTTGCAATTTTTAAATACACAACATCGTTGCTTGGAATTTACCTCGGAACTTGAAAGCAATGGGACATTGCCTTTTTTAGATATTCTTATAACTAAAACTTGTTCAGGCCTCTCAACCTCCATTTACCGGAAGCCTACATTCACAGGTTTATACTCTAAATTTGATTCATTTACACCGCTCAAATTTAAAATAGGATTAGTAGTTACCTTGTTACATCGTACCTTTATGATCTGCTCATCTTGGATTAAATTTAACAGTGACTTAAGGACAATTACACGAATTATTAGCTAAAAATGGGTACCCTCGAGAACTATTATCATGGCTGACAGATAAACTAATTGTTAAACTTGTTGGTCCCAAACCGACCGTAGTACATACAGTAAGTAACACGTTGTGGGGTCTTCGAGCAGCACGTGTTCAAATGTGCAATGACTGAGCAGCGACTAATTAACAAATTTATGAGAGATTCATTGACCAGCTACAGACAGACATACCAATATTGTGACAAATATTTTAGTTTAATGTTTGATTCAATTAAAGGCACAAATTAAAAAGGCTACAAATATATAGGGGTGAATAATTAAATTAGTCACCCATTAAAAGGTAGCCAAATATAAGTTGCAATCTATATAAATTTTTAAATTCAGTAGTGTGCGTGTGTTGTGTATTGATTCCGTAGATTTCATGTTGAAATAGCGTTCATTAATTCAAGTTCTATGTAATTATTCAGGCATACTAATACCCACATTAAATTAGTTCGTGTGTGTTAAGTGTGTAATATTTGATTGTTTTGGAACGAAACCATTAGGGCACAGAAACTGACGGATTCTTCGCGAATTTCGCAAACGTCGCGAATTTCGCAAACGTCGCAAACTTCGGGAATTTATTCTACAATTTTGACTCCTTAAGCAAAAGGGTCCCGAATGAGTTTTTTAACCTTTATTTTTTTGTATTTTTGAGTGCTTTTTTGCTTTTTTATATTAGTGAATGTTCTAGAACCTTAGTAGATTTTTTATGGTATATAGCTAGTATTTTTTACTAGCTAGTAATTTTTGGAAATTATTTTGGTCATTAATATATTCTTCAACAGTTTAACCTGAAATATCATCGACTTTCACATTTTTTATAATTTCTAAAAATACTAGATAGCAAAAAAACACTACCGGTAGCTATCATAAAAAACATATCTACTAATGTTCTAGAACTTTCACCAAAACCAAAGAAATTTAAAAATTCTAAAAAAGGATTGGTGAAAAATGGCTGGGGTGTAGACAGGGCGAAGTAGGGACCGTGTTGCTTAACACCTTAGAGCCTATGACGTCCAGTGCATGTCACCATGGACAACACTAAGACGTGCAGTGGACGTCATGAAGGAATACATGTTTTATTGGAAGGCTCTTGGAGTAGGTATACTGGGGGATAGTATTAAAGACATTTAGTGCTCTTCATAGGAAAAAATCCATTCTGTACTGTAGATAGGCTGTATTGTAGACTGTATTATCAATGTTAGGTATATGGCGTAATGCCAACCACAGTACAGTAGTACAGTCTGACAGTAAGACCGGCAGACAGACAGACAGACTAGATTTATGTAAACGTGTAAACTGACATCAGAAATGTAATCAGCAACCCTTAAAACCCCCATAGCGGGAATGTTGGTTAGTTAGTATACTTTCTTAAGTTTTGACAGACTGACTGACAGAAAGTCCGACAGCCAGACAGACTAGATTTATTAAACGTGAAAACTAAAGTTTTGACAGACTGACTGACTGACAGAAAGACCGACAGACCGACAAACAGACAGACTAGATTTATGTAAACCTGAAAACTGACATCAGAAATTAAATCAGCACCCCTTAAAACCCCCATAGCGAGAATGTTAGTTAATTTGAATTCTTTTTTATGTTTTGACAGACTGACTAACAGAATGACCGACAGACAGTCAGACTAGATTTATGTAAACGTGAAAACTGACATCAGAAATGTAATCAGCACCCCTTTAAACCCCCATAGCGAGAATGTTAGCGACAAGTTTTAATTATTAACCATATTTCGTAAGATATATTTTAAAACATTTATTTATTAATAATGCAATAACTGAATAACCAGATAACGGAAAGACAAACCGAATTGAAACTTTTAATTACTAATAATAATTGTGGTGAGAGGTGATTGGAAATCAAGGATATATGTTATGTTATGGTAGGCACA
>JAUCBJ010005537.1:0-21799 GCA_032718475.1 Nemertoderma westbladi
TCATCATCATAATGTTTTTTATGTACTCACAATAGCCGCTTGAGGTCTGATGACCTCATTTACAAGCGGGTTGTGGTAAGGCATGTATAACATTAGAGTGATATACAGAAGTACAATTTTTACCGGTAAATTAAATAAAATAAGCAAAAAGTTTAAGAGTTAGATCCGTAATGTAAAATCTGGATTTTTCTATTCGTTGAATCGTTATATCGTCATATTTTCTTCGAGCCGTTTTTTGCAGTTAACTGCAAACGACTTCAGTGAACGAGATTCGACCAGTGTGTTAGGAATTTTGTTCCATAACACGCTGGCAGAGTAACTGAAGGTCTTCTGAGTGGCGCTGAGGTGGGTTTGTGGCAAGATAACGAGATGTGTGGTGGCGTGGCGGGTTGGGTAATTGTGAGATTCCGAAGCAAGTTGGAACGATTTAATTAGATAATTCGGCGCAGTTTTGTTAACAATTCGATATGCTAGTTTCAACTGGTTGAGCATCACCATTTTCCTTACGGAAAGCCATTTTAACGATGCCAACTCTTGATTTCCGATGTGTGACAACCTGTAATTTCTCTCGCCGTTTATCCATCGAATTTTCTGGTGGTTAAATATCATTCGAACTAACGAGTTCTGGTGAGATTGGAGTTTACTCTTAAATTTCTGCTGACAGAAATTATAGTAGCAAACATTGGCATAGTTAAAGTACGGCAGAGCGAGAGCCGTTGCGAGATTCTTCGCAGTACGAGTTGAGAAACATCTCCGTAGTTTCCATAGAAACCCGACTGTTTGTGATATTTTTCCCATAATCGCCCTGCCGTGCTCCTTAAATTTAAGCTGCTCATCTATTATTACTCCGAGATATTTCACCTTCTTCGATTTCTCTACTCCTGAAACATTGTACTTCTCATCGATTTTCTGCATCATCACTGGAGTTCCAAAAAACAACAATTTGCATTTATCTGGGTGCACTGTCAGTTTATTATCGATAAACCATTGAGACAGCGCAGCAAATTGTGATTCCATATTGCACTTCAGTTCGTTGATGTCCTTCGAGCAACACTGTAGCGTTGTATCATCTGCAAAAAGCTTGATGCTAGCTATAGTGGAGTCTATGGAGCATCCAATGTCGTTAATAAATATGGAGTATAGGATCGGTCCTAAAATTGATCCCTGGGGTACTCCATATGAGACAACCTCCTCATCACTAGTCTCCCATTTGATACTGACACACATTGTTCGATTGGATAAGTAGCTCCGGAACCATTCGACACTCTCATTGGATAAACCAATAGCTGACAGCTTCCGAAGCAGTAGACTGTGCTCTACACAATCGAACGCCTTTTTGACGTCGAGGAACAGCATTCCTGTGTAGACATGTTTATCTTTACTAAACTGAATCGAATCGCACGTATCTACTAGAGTTGTTTCGGTAGAAAAGTTTTTTCTAAATCCACTCTGGAAGTCAACGATGACGTATTTCTTGTCTAGGTAACATTGTAGTTGTTCTTTAACAGCCCGCTCCAGCAACTTCGATACAATCGGTAACACCGACACTGGCCGATAATTGCTGCAGTCTTCCCTATCTCCTTTTTTGTAAAGAGGGGTTACCCTAGCGCGCTTATGGTCATCTGGAAATTGAGAAGTTTCAATTGAGACATTTACCAAATGCGTTAGCGGTTCTGCAATTATAGCACTAGCATCTTTTAAGAGGTTAGCACTAATCCCATCCAGTCCCGCGGCTTTATACAATGGTAACTCGCTCAAGAATGTCTTCGTAAACCGAGTACTTATGGGCTGTAGTCGGAAGTTGTTATCGCTCAATTTGGAGTAATAGTGGTTTAGCTGATCTTTATATGACGGATTTGCATGAGGGAGTACTTGAGCTAATGCAGCGCCTATTGTTGCGAAAAACCTGCAAAATATACCAGTCACCTCAGATGTTTTTGAGTACGTTTTTTCATCCTTTTTCAACGTGACCTTCCTGGTATCTGTCCCCTTTCCCGGCAGTAGTCGTTTAAGGGTTTTCCACAGTTTATGCTGATCTGTACCACACTCATCGACCTTTCGTTGGAAATAATCACCTTTGGTTGCACGGATATCCTTTGTGCAACGATTGCGTAGCAGCTTTGCGTGCGCAAAATCGCCATGATCTTTAGTCCTTAGAGCCTTCTGTCTTGCTTGATCTCTCTTAAGGAGTTGGTGACTTAGGTTTGGAGTCATCCAAGGCGTGTCATTTCCCCCCTTCGCCCTTCTCTCTTTCACAGGAGCATGTTCATCGCACACACCTATAAACTTCGTTTTAAACCAGATCCACAGGTCGTTGACATTGGTTAGTTGGTAATACTCATCCCACGCCAGGTTTCGCATACTCGATGCAAATTCCAGCTTCTCATAAGACCTCATACATCGATATTTCACAATTCTCGGTCCAGTTGATATCTTTTCACTCCTTGATTTCTTCCGTATGGCGTACACGGTATAATGATCTGAAGTAAAAGACTTTATCACTCCTGACTCCGAAATCATGTCAGATTTGTTTGTGAAAATCAAATCCAATATAGATTTTCTCGTTTCACATTCCCTTGTTGGTTCCTTTATAAGCTGTTTGATGTTACGATCGTTACAGAATTGTTTCAGCGAGTTGTTCTCTTGTAGCTGATCTGCATTCAAGTCGCCCAACAGTATCAACTCGTTCTTTTCGAACAACGGTTGGAAGTGTTGTTCGAACTTTGTTGCTGAGATCTTATCGTCATTTGGTCGATAAACTACTCCTGTTGTTATTCGATGCTTGCTTTTGAACTCGATGTCAATCATAACACTTTCAATCCCATCCTTGTTTAGTTCCAGCTCAGGTCTTTCTCTCACCGTGTACTTTTCATCAACATAAAGCATCACCCCACCTCCATTTTTCGTACGATCTTTTCTTAACGGCGGATGGTAGCCGGCGATTAGTAACTCGTTGTTCGACACATCGTCTGACAGCTTCGTCTCCGATAGTGCGAGAACAGTTGGTTTACATCTACTAACAGCGTACCGCACTTCGTTTATCTTATTAGGATAAATGGTATTTACGTTTAGATGCACAAATTTCATCCCTTTCTTACTTCCGAGATCATCGAAAATAGAAACATTTATACTCTCCGAGTCATCCGTCGTGCTGTTCCTCCCGCTGTTTCCTGCGTCCGATGCCGACATACTGGAATTAGTACCGGTCGTCATCGCCCCGATGATCGATGGCATTATCATCGCCGCTCCCATTATCGCTAATATGAACGTATATTGCATTGATATCAAAGCAACGATCAATGATGTTGATCGATGACGATCAATGAGTAAATGATGTTGTTTTCTTTTTAACATTCACTTTTGATTTCGATGCCGACCACTTCACCCGTTTACTTTTGATTTAGAAGTTCAACGTAACAAGTTATACTGTTGCAAATTTGAGGTAGATTTTGCACCATTGTCCGGTTACTATTTTTATATACCAGAAGGGAGCAATATAACATCTTTGAAAGAACAGAGATCACTGTGTTTTGGCACTATCTTGGAATGGTTGTGGATGTCCATAAATAAAAACTCACTGAAGGACCGTGTAATTTTGTTTATGTATGAATATAACTACGTAATAGATGATTCCAAGATGACTCTACAATCCAGGATTCGAATGTCAACTGTATAGGGACGGAACCCATAAGACCATGAGTTGTAAGCACTGGCAAGCGTTGCCCAAACAAGATCGTGTAGCCTACACAGACGCAAACGGACTATGTCATCGTTGTGTGGTAGAAGGACACAGATCCGGAGAGTGTAGAGAAACAGCAATAGGGGATGACGAGACTGGAGGCCAAACAATGGCTACAAGCACGACAGGAGTAAGGAGGAAGAGGAAAGTACTACTCGGGGTAGTACCAGTGAAGATAACAGGAAGGGGCGGCCGATCAGTCACAACATTAATGCTGGTCGGCAGCAGAGCAGCCTTCACGCTGGTGGAGAATTGGGTGGCCGAAGAGATAGGGCTAAAGACGAGGCCGAGTAGGATGGCGGTAACTACCGTCTCGAGTAAGGATGAGGTCCTGGAGATGAGGACGGGACGGTGCAAGATATCAGCAATTGCACCGGGATGTGATTATGGGGCGACCATCGACCCCATTCAGATTATAGAATCGATAAATATAAATGCCAGGAGACCAACTAACATCGAGGTCGAGCAGTACCGGTTCCTGGACGATATCGATTTTTCAATACCGGAGGTGGACGTCTCGAAGGTATCCATCATAGTGGGTATGGACTGCCCGATGGCCCACGAAAGAGTACAGACGATCTTCAGGGAAGACAGACAGTGGGATCCGACGGAGATTCTCACGCCGTTCGGATGGACACTTAGCGGCCCAATTAAAACCAAGATTCCACACAGGGTGTCGGAGACATCAGGGTGCATGCAACCAGGCATAGTTAAGGACATAGAGGAGAAACCAGAGACGGTAGATAAACTAAAAGGAGAAGTAACAGCAAGAGAGTGGGTGGAGGAGAATGGATTCGACGCGGAAGACTAAGAGACAATGGGATGGAACAAGGATGTTCCCAGCAAGTATCGGTATGGGGATGGAGAGGAGTGGACGGCGAGATGTCCGGAGGACAACAGTCCGGAGGAGTGTCCGGAGGAGCGTCTGGAGGAGTTTCTGGAGGAGTGTCCAGAGGAGTGTCCGGAAAAGACGCCGGTCCGGTTGAGAGGCATACCGACAAGGGGGAGGTCGAGTAAGAAGACAGGATGGAGAGGGATAGGATTACTATTGTCCGTTCTGTTTTATCTATTCTTCCGATTTCTTTTCATTCTACCGGCAGGCAAAGATCAGATGAAGGGTGGCATTTTGCTGCTAGGAGATCAGTAACTTAAGAAGGCGGCAGAGAGACCCGATTTTAGGGTGGCAGAAGAGGGAGAACCAATTCATGGTGAGTTGGAATTGGCGAGGATAGTGGGTCGAAAGAAAAGAGGACGTATAGGGGGGGGCAGTGGGAGAATGCCTCCTGGAAGCAACGATGGAAGATCAAGGGGGACCTTAGAGTTTAGTCGTCCAAATGTTGGACTGCGGGGGTGAGAATGAGGGCGAGACGCCCTTCCCACACATAGAAATATAAATAATTAAAAATAATTAAAATAAGAAAATAAGTAGAAAGTTAGAAAGTAGTAGTTAGAAAAGCTAGAAAGTAATAGTTAGTAGATAGTTAGATAGTAGGTAAGTAAGAAAGTTAGTAGAAGTTAGTTAGAGTTAGAAGTCAGCGGGTATAGGCAGTGTGGTATATAGATATTCCATGGGAGTAGGGGGGTACGTAGTACCGTTACGTTAGAAGTCGGAGGGTATAGGGAGTGTGGTATATTGACATGCCACGAGTAGTAGCAGAAGGGTTGTGGGCACCGGAAGCGCCACGTAGAGGTAGTAGCAGAGGGGTTGTGGGCACCGGAAGCGCCACATAGAAAGTAGTAGTAGAGTGGTTGTGGGCACCGAAAGCGCCACGTAGATAGAGGTAGTAGCAGAGAGGGGTTGTGGGCACCGAAAGCGCCACGTAGTTAGAGAGTTAGTAGAGCTAGGAATTAGAGTTTGTAGAGTTAGAGTTAGTAGAGAGTTAGTAGAGTTAGGAATTGGAGTTAGTAGAGTAACAGAGTTAGTAAAGTTAGAGAGTAAGAGGTTACGTAGTACCATTAGAATAGTTAGTAGAGTAAGAGAGTTAGTAGAGTTAAGAGAGTTACGTAGAGAGCTAGTATGGTTAGTATAGTTAGTATAGTTAGTATAGTTAGTATAGTTAGTATAGTTAGTATAGTTAGTATAGTTAGTACAGTTAGTAAAATTAGCAGAGTTAGTAGAGTAAGAAGTAAGTAGTAAGTAAGAATGATAGCACAGGGGTAGCATAAGAACTTGACACTTTGAGAGCAGTATGAGAGGAGTATGGAGAGGAGCTGTTGGCGAGAGAGAGTGCAGACGAGTGCGATTCAGGTGTGGGGAGAGAGCAGAGTGGAGTTAGAGTGGAGTTAGAGTGGAGTTAGAGTGAAGTAAGATAGAGCAGAGTGAGAAGTTAGAGTTTAGAGAGTGAGAAAGCTTTTTAAAATTGTGTGAGAGAAATCCACAATTGTCTCAAACCGAGACGCCAGATGTCTTGGTGCAACATAGGTTGCGGTTGCACCAAGAGAGGGTAGTAATATCATACCCAGAGGGAGCGGCCTGGAAAGCCGACTCCAAGTAAGAGAACTCCACCCCACACCCGATAGTAGATCGGATTCCAGCGGAATTGAAGCGCACTCAGAGGTTGATGCTATCTTCTCACCGGGAAGATAGCATGGGGGGGGGAGTGTGAGCGGATTCAATTCCGCCTCATTACCCTCATAAAGTTGGGAAGTGGCGTTTACAGCAATATTGGGGATATGAGGTTAATCACAATTAATCTCGTATCACACCCAATAACGGGGACAACATACAGCCCCGAAGGCCACACACAAAAGAGGTTAGAGGTCAATCTACCTCGAGAGGGGAAGTAACAGCAGTGGGGGGGAAGCACTCCCACAGAGGTGGGAGCCGAGAATTAGGTTATCAACTAATGGGAGCGGAGAGCATCCACTGATAGAGGGGCCAAGGTAATGTAGGAGTGACGATCATATATATTATGTTGCATACCTCATTACCGGTCAGTTTAGTTATCAGTCATTAGTTTGGCGCAGGCCGGCAACCAGTTCGACCGTCACTGCGGTGCTGCTGTATATATTATATTTCTACCGGTTAACTTACTCTGTGCTATCATTAGTTTCCATTATATATTATCAGTCAGTCAGTCGAACACCGAACTCAAACCTTTTATACCTTATCACACCCACCTATCAGCCTGCGGTGACGTGTAAGAACACAACCCAGTCGGGATCCCCTGATCCCGTCACATAACTACAGAAGACCCCATGTACTTTTAATTATCAAAAATCCTTAAATTATTAACCTCTAAGGCGAATAAAATACCAAAACGATACTGGAAATACATAAATAATAAAATATGCCCTTTGCTATGGTAACAAAAAAGCAATGACTTCGCTTCTGATCATCAATGTTGACTATATAACATATTGATATGCATCTGAAATACACACGACATGTTTCTGACTGATATTCTACATATTACAAAATGTTTCCCGTTGCTATGGTAATAAGAAAAGACCTGCTGCGTCGGTAAATAATAATTGTATGGTTATGAACATGTAAGGCAATTGACCCTAAATTGATTTCTTTTTAAACTGACAGTAACTATATGTAAAGTGATGAAACATTGTACAAGGTTATTTTTTGCTAGCTTCCATGGATACATAGCAACTGCTAATCCATTTTTATGGCGCCACCATTAAAAATATAGAGGGTCTTATTGACAATATATTTGGAATGTTTCAATGATTTTATCCCAAGGGGAACACGTATTTGGCAATGGTTAAGAAAAATATTGATATTTGCCAAAATTCACCTAAATTTGCAGTAAAAACGACATTTTAAGACGTATTTCGAACAGTTGCCATGGTAACTGGGATCTAAAATGTACCTCAATGGATTCTGGTCCTACTGGGGTAGGTCAAGGTTAGAATTCTGTACAGTCAATAGAAAGTGGTCTTTGCAAATAACCTCGTGTTGCCATGGTGCATCAGGACCCAAACGGGACGCGTTACTTGATAAGTCTTACTAACTTCATGAAAATTCTTTTATAGCTATTTAGAGTGACTTGAGGATTATATCAATAGTAAAACCGGCTGGGGTCCAATGGACCCCAATCGGTAATCCGCGTGGCCAAACTAATAAAATTGAAATAAAAATAAAAATTATTATTATTACATTATTCTAATACATTGCAATTGAGGAATACATCCAAATGCACGAATTCGTAGAATTTTGAGTTCACACAAGTTGTAGAAAAAAAGTTATGACAGTTTAAAAATGATTTGGGGTCCAATGGACCCCATCCGTAGTCCGTGGGTTAAACCCGCCATTTAGACCGTTTTCACGTATTTTTCCAAAAACTCACCCTGCCATTCGATTCAGGGCTCCTTGTTACCCCTTATTGAATTGTTTCTAGCCCATAATTTTTTCGCGCACCAACCCACCTGTATTAATTGTCAAAATTGTGTTCCTAATGTCATAAAACATGATATACTGTAATAATAATAGGCCCATGACCCACTATAGATACGACCAGGAAAGCTGCTGCAAAGCCCCTAAATTCAGTGGTCCAGTTATTACTCTTAGATAGAACCCCTGAAACAAAATGTCTAGCGCGTCGAAAGTACTTTGTCCCTAACTAAAATTATATCCTCTTTCAGATGAGAGAAATAAAAATGTAATAGCTCCATTAGTTTTCGAGATATGAACAGTGCCGGATTAACCTTAAGGCATATAAGGCACGTGCCTTAGGGCCAGCCGAAAATCCGGGCCATTTTTTCTCAGCGAGTCATTCCTGTGAAAAAGAACATTTAGTCCACGTTTTTCTCACTATTTGTAGAAAACAGAGCAAGAAAGTGCATCTTTCGACTACTTTCTATCCCTAAATTTGTGATAGAAAGTGCAATATTCTAGCTCAGTCAACCGACAGGTGCTGTGTTATTAGTTCGAGACCTGATGGCTGGGAAATAATAAAACTTGGGCTGTAAAACTTTAAAGTGCTAATTATGAACAATGGAGAATTTAAATTTATTTATTTGTGGGGAATTATTTGTAGTTATGCTCTTAAACTTTCTAGAACAACCAATAAATTTATTTGTACTTCCCTCCTGTTTCACTCTAACATACTTGAGGCCGGTAGGTCCGCTGTTAGAGATAGGATATGCAACTTAAGACTGCCCGTTCAATAGAAGTGGATTCGGTGAGATAGTGAATGTCAGGGACAAGTGGCTGAACTGGTTATCGCTACTGCTGAGGCCTGATAGGCTGAAACGTACGTGTAGCGCTGGTTCAACCCCCGGTGACGCGCTTTCTCATTTTTTCAATTTCTGAACAAAACCATAATATTACATCTTTATAGAACAACCAAATAATGACGTGGTGACATACTGGAAATAATGTACATAGTAAATGAATGGCGTGGAGATATGATAGTGCGAAATTAATTTTTATTTACCGGAAACAGGTTTTATAAATATAGGCCCTAATAGATAAAAAATGATAGCTTGGTTGTAGATAAAATAGTTGTTGATAGAAAAAAAACGTGTCAGAAATAACTTCTTGTCACTACTGTAATTTAATTTAACCGAAATTCAGATGTTCTGCCCTCGTGTATTGAATTTTGCAATCGATGGCATTTTAGGTGCAATTCCTGCAAAACCTAAAACTCTCGGACAGCATAATTGAATTTGGGTAAATTAAAATTAGTGACAAAAACTGCTTTTTTCCGAGACTGTTCTCTTATCGAAGAACATTACTTTATCAGCAAGTCCAAATCTAGATCAGAAATATTATATATTTGCACTAAGCCCACACTTTTGATGTGTTATATTTCTCAGCAAGTCCTGTAAAGATAAGTACCCTGCGAAACCTACCCTACAGCAAATAAATAACACAGTCCCACGATCCGATCAAAATTGCTAAATGCCTACAGGGGCCAGTCAGCCTTAAGGGGGCCAACTATAACCCCCACAGAAATGAAATTTACGAAAATTTACAAATTTTTTCGTAGTTTGATAGAAGGGCTTTTATAAGGTGATATCGGTTTTCAACAGTGAATGATTTTTTGACCTCAACACTTCTCTTTTCAACAACATAATAATATTGCTGATATTTATGACTCTCGGTATAAAACAACCTTTTTCTCAGTTTGTCGATTTTGACTTTTTTCATCACTAAATTCCCTACTACTATTTTATTTTTTACTCAATTGCCATCAAACATATACCAAAACATTCAGCAGCTTTAGGACTATTAACGTTGGTTTTGTAAAACATGGCCATTTAGATCTTCTAAGTACCGATTTTGTAACAGTTACACTTTGTCTATCACAAAATATTTGATACCCAAAATATTGCCTGGACATACTAAAACCCCCATAAATTTTTCAAAAACAGTAATTGTGTGCTAAAATTTCCATAGAAGATAGCCTACATATCTATAGGTCCATTTTACCAAAGTCTTGGACCAAGAACTTCAATGCAGGTGGTATTACACTACAGATCCTTAACCCTATTAAACCCGGGGGGGGGGGGTCAATATGACCCCTCCCGTGGTTTTTTTATTATAATTCTGAAACTAACGCAGTTGGGAATCTGAAATTTTATGACTTTTCCTAAAAATCTATTGTCTTCCTAGTAGTGAAAACCGTTTTCAAAAATATTGGGTACTTTTCGAGTTATAGCACCATTTTTTAACCCTACTTTTGGCACTTTTTTTGAGACGTTTTTTGAAAATTACATTTCATTAAATATTAATTGTAACATCTCTATTTTTGATTTACACCGGTTTTTTGGTGTTAGAAATTTGATGGAATTCATATAAATTGATTTAGAAATTTCAAACTTGTTTTTTTCGGTGGGTGCCAAATTTTGGTGCCAGCACCAAATTTTGAAATAAGTCAATTTTGTAAATTGATCGTTTGAAACTTGTTTTTTACGCAATTGGGGTTTTTTGGGTTTCTGGATTCGATGAAATATATACGAGTTGCACCAAGCGTATCAAACTTGTATTTTTCGGTGCTGTGTGCAAATTTTGGTGCTAGCACGAAATTTTGCAAATCTGTTCAATAGATAAAATTGCTTGTGACAATTTATTTCTTGCGTTTTAGAGGTTTATGGCTGTTCTGAATTCAATGGAAAATACAATTATCGAACTAGACATCTCAAACTTGTATTTTTCGGATGTGGGTGCAAAATGTGGTGCTAGCACCACATTTTGAAAACCATCAAATATATCAATTGATTGTGTCACCTTGTTTCTTGCGTTATACGGGTTTGTGATGGTTCTGAATTCAATGGAATCAGTAAAAATTTCATAAGATTTCTCAAACTTGTATTTTTCGCCGGTGGGTGAAAATTGTTGTGCCAGCACCAAATTTTGGAAAATATGCAAATTAATAAGTAGATAGTATCACCTTGTTTCTTGCGTTATACGGGTTTATGAGGGTCCTGAATCCGATGGAATCAATAAAAACAGCACTGGACATCGCAAACTTGTACTTTTTGGTGATGGGTACGAAATTTGGTGCTAGCACCAAAATTTGCCAAATTACGCCGAAAAATACAAGTAGCAATGATCTGGCATATTAGAAATGTATTCCATTAGAATCAGCGCCCTCGAAAACCTGAAAATGTGAATTTATAGCATCGTATAAGTGAATTAAAAATTTTGTGTTCTAACTGAAAAGTGCTGGTTACTTGTTTTTTTCATTTTTTTTCCTACGCAGAGAGGACTAAACAGCCATTTATAGTAATCATATCATTTTTTAATATTTTGCAATGTATTTTGCACCCCAGAAAACCTGTATTGAAAAATAATTAGCCGAAAATGTAACTTTCAAATTTTGTGAAAATTGTGCACTACTTGTAATTTTGGTGCTGCAATATAACCACCCCAGTACATTTTTTCGAAAATTTTTTTTTCGGTCGGATCCAGACAAGTGATACCTACGCACAAACAAAAAATCAGCCGTTTTCGTAAATATTTGTAGATTTTAGAGGGGAGGGGGTCAATATGACCCCCCCCCCCCCCCCCCCCCGGTATTTGTACAACATTATATAGCCCGGTACTAATAGGGTTAACCAATTGCTAATTTACATATAAATGCATAAACATTTACATATACATATCAAAATTGATAAAATTTTTGAAAAAAACCAACTTACTCGAAAAGTGCCATATTTTTCGAACAAACGGTTTATGAAGCTATCTATACTCAGTTTTCATAGTATATAAAAGATCACAGATCATTGTGTTAAAGTTTCAGAATAGTAGCTTTATAAATAAAACAAATAGATTTTGGGTAATGGTCCCATTAATATATTAAAAATTTAAGCTTGAGAAATTCTACTAAAACCATTACACTTTTTATAGCAAAGGTTTTATATGCCGTTTAGTAATGTTACAATTCTTGATGAAAACTATTTTTGCAAAGTACAGAACTTATTATTAAAGTACTTAGTACTTATTTGCACGCAGTCATACAACGAAAATACTTTATATTTCCTTCGCAACATTTTCACAATTTCAGTTGTTTTTAGCAGCTTTTTCTTTTGAAAGGATTTGCGGAAAAATATCAATTTTCGGGCCATTTTTTGGAAAT
Source organism: Nemertoderma westbladi (assembly GCA_032718475.1). Taxonomy (NCBI): domain Eukaryota; kingdom Metazoa; phylum Xenacoelomorpha; order Nemertodermatida; family Nemertodermatidae; genus Nemertoderma; species Nemertoderma westbladi. Next base: position 12,277 of record JAUCBJ010005537.1, read on the forward strand.
TACTAAAATGTGCCTTAGGGCCACCAGATGCTTAATCCCGCACTGGATATGAAGAGTTTCTGGCACCCATACAATATCAGCACTTTTCGGAATTGATAAAATTACTCAAAATACATCACCCTTCAAGACTTTGGTATAACCATTAAACCATATTATGCTTTTTTGTTTTTTTGAATTAATTATTAGTAATCGAAAGCAAGATTAGAAGCAAAATTTTCATTGTTTATTTTATAATAGACACTAAAAGAGCACCAAAATTACAAGTAGCTCGAAATTTTCAAATAGTCAAAATTGGTAAATTTGGTCTTATAGTTTACTGAGGTTTTAGAATGTGCTGGTTTCATTGGCAAGGTTTATAAAATTGTGGTATTATCAAATATGGCCAATTTGTGCCAGCCAGTGCACTTCTATTTCAGTACTGCCGTACTCTGGTACTTGGTACTGATCCAGTAATGTAGTGAATTATTCAATGTGCATTGCACTGCACTACCTTACCTGACTACTGCGTTAGGCATTACATTACTGCAGAGTGCTGACTGCATTATGCTGTTACTGTGTTTGGCATCAATGCCTTATCATTATTATATTACCTTATTACGTCCGTACCTGTTTTATTTGACTATTTATTATCACCTCTACACACGGGCTGGTAGCCACGGCGCCTTGGGGGGCTAATCTTGGTCTGCACATAGTCTTATCTGAATCTGTAGGCCTATGCAGGCGGTAGCAGTTATAGTTGGAAAGTGCTGTGTGTTTAGATGCCGCTCGCGCGCTCTGTCTACAGAGGCACTTACTTAGTTCAACTCGTCAGGGGTCTTCTACAGAACAGATGACACCAGGGCCTTCCGCTTCCACTAACATTTGTACATTTCGACGGGCGATATATTCAGTAAACCCGGAATCTGTTCCAACTTCAGTGTGCTATATACCTCAAATTCCTCAGAGACCGCCAGTAAAAAGAAACCGTCCATCGTCCATCGAAATTCATGAAGGAGGGTAAAATTTCTTTATCTGATATAGAGATGAAGCCACTGCTGGACTTGGGCTTGGCGGGGGGGGGGGGGGGGGGGTGGGTTATTCTTTAAGAACCATCATGCTAGGTTTATTCTCCTATGCCTAAACCAGTGGGACTCCTATCTGAATCCCCCGAAGACATCGGCCCTTTCGGAGCATCTCAAGTAAGACAATATGCGTGGCCACCTTAACAGTATTCGCTTCTTACTGTCTTGGATTTAATAGACAAAGGTTGTTGATACATAATCAATATATTATTAATTATATTATTATATACATAAACAATTAATATTGCAACTTCAATTAAATGAGGAACTGCTATTATTTAGGGGAATTATTATAAACTGCAATTATTGATGTAATGGAGTATGGTTACGCTACTTAATTACACCCTTTCCTGGAATATAGTGTCGTTTCATGATTTGAAGAACTGATACTTTATTTTACTCTGTGTGTGATTGATGTGGAATTAAGATATTCATATTCAGTTACTACCGTAATCCTGAGTTACCGGTACGTTTAACCCTATCTGCTATCTGGCCTGGGCTATATTATACTATAGTACGTGATTGGCCCGTGGGGGGAGTATTTTGATGGTATAAGGGCGGATTTCGACGACGCTGGTCATGATAAAATTAGTTAAATTTGTAAAAATTTCCTGGCAATGCATCAATCATTTTTGGTGCTATTTTGGCCCCCCAGAACGAAAAGTACAAGTAAATTGTCAAATTAAACATTTTGAGTTTGATTGGATAATTCTGAACGTATATGGGTTTTCGAGGTAGCTGATCACGATGAAACTAATTATAAATATTTCTGGTATGTGCAAACCCAATTTTGGTGCCATGCTGGTCTGGTGCCCAGAACGAAAAGTAAAAGTAGCTAAAATTTCAAACTGTTAAACTGTTATTTGAAATTCTGAAGCTATACTGGTTTTCAAAGCCGCTGATAACGATACAACTCGTTAAATATAATTCGTGTTAAAGTAACTATCTTTTTTGGTGTTTGTCTTGTGGGACGAAAAATACAAGTAGCATAAAATTTCAAACGGCAAAAATCAAATTTGGTTGGATAATACGATATTTATGAGTGTCATATTCGTGATCAGCATCCCAGAAAACCCATAATGTCATAAAATCAGGTTGATTCTGTAATGATTTTTGATTATCAAATTTGTGCTACTTGTATTTTTCGTGCCGCACATTTACATTGACACGTATCCAAAAAAGCCGTAATCATCAAGGTACGATATTTATCAATGTAATATTCGTGAACAGCATCCCAAAAAACCCATATGGTCATAAAATCAATTTTTTTTCGTGGTGATTTTTCATTATCATATTTCCGCAACTTGTTTTTTTCGTGCTCCAGGGGCACAAATAACTGTCTAATAACTAATATAACAACTTTCTATGTTGTTATATTACACAACTCTTCGATATATTTGATGTTAAAGAATAAACCTTCCCAATGAAATTAGCACATTCTAAAACCTCAGTTTTTTTCCAAACGTTGCGGCCAATTTGCAACGTTTTAAAAAAGTGCTACTTACACTTTTGGTGCTCTTATAGTATCTATTGATAAAAAAATGAAAATTTTTCTTCAAATACTAATATTCGATTACTAATAATGAATTCAAAAAACCAAAAAGGCATAGTATGGTTTCATGGTTATACCCATTGTCTTTGAAGGGTGAAGTATTTTGTGTAATTATATCAATTCCGAAAGGAGTTGATATGGCTTGGATTTCATGAACTCCTCATATCTCGACAACTACTGGAGCTATTACATTTTTATTTGTCTCATCTGAAAGAGGACATAATTTTAGTTAGGGACAAGTACTTTCGACGCGCTAGACATTGTTTCAGGGGTTCTATCTAATAGAAATAACTGGCCCACTAAATTTAGGGGCTTTGCAGCAGCTTGGCGGGTCGTATCTATAGTAGGTCATGATAGGCCTATCGATATAAAAATGTCAGATGCCATGTGATGTCCTGTCCGGCGCTACCGTTATATGATCTAATACATTTCCATCGAAATTGAATCAACAACCATCTTGTGTGCGATTGTATTTATCGACACTTCAAATTGTGTTGAAAATGAAAATAAAACAAGTGCGATTGGATTTAGCCACTCTTCAAATTGTGTTGAATAGAAGTTACGGAGACATTCTTATTCTAAAAAAATTTATATTAAATTATAACTCGACGGAAATTCAGGATGTTTGATATGTATTTAGCTATAATGATAATATAATTTGGGATTCTTATGTTGATCAATGTTAAATTCTCAATTTAGGGAAAGGAGCAGGTTACAGTGGCAAGTTAATTTAACCAAAACAATAAACTAAACACAATAGAACAGGTTACAGTTATATTTTTGAGAGTAATCAGCTGTTATTTGCTTCGAATTTCCCCTGGAGAAGGATGCAGTTTTATTGCGTCCAGTTTCCCCCCTATCTGTCTTATCTATATCTATGAAATATATCTTGTTTGGATATTATAAAACATATTTTCGTTGTAAAATTAATTCATTTAGTAATAAAATGAATACTGAATGCAGGAATGAATACTTGTCATAAAACGCCCTTTAATAAAGAAGTGGCGGTATTTACTTTTACGGCACAATAAACATAACTTTATCTCCCGACTTACATGCAGTGCCGCCCCAATGCCAGTTAGACGACCGATAAATATCCACTCGACTTTGCTTCTAGTGTGTTGGATCAACCAATCAGGTAGCTTGTAATCCTGTTGTAGTTTTCTGCTAACTTGTGGGTCACAGTTGCTCCTAAAATATAGTATTAGGAATAAACTACTTCAATTTTAATTTCTTGAAATATATTTTTGAAATATTATTATTATATTAATATATTGAATACTCCCCTATGGCCAGGCCACGCCAGTCCATTTCCGAAGCACAGTGACTGACTACGTGTACCAAATTTGGCCGTTTTTTAGTCATCCACTTTAGCAACTTTTTCGCGCTAACAAACTCTACTACTCGGCTGCTCCATGCCAAAACCTAGTAACTGAAATTTTTCGAAAATTGAGATTTTGCCGCCAATTGGGTTTTCAAGGGCGTAGAATTCAGCTGGCACAATCTTAAAGCCGTATCTGCAACCTATGCTGAGATATTACTGTGCCGAAACCTAGTAACTAACAATTCATGCCCGTTTTCCTCACTCAAATCACAGCAACTGCAAAATAATGCTAGTTACTGGGTTTAAAATGTAGGTACCAACAGAATGTAATCGCTAGATTTTAGTGTTACAAAACCAAGTATCTTGAATTATATGCTATATTACTGTACCTTTACCAAAGCGTGCAACTGCAATGGGTTGCAGTTACTGGGTTTTGGTAATTACTTACTGGGTTTTGGGATCATAATATCTGAATTGTGGTGGAGAGGTACTAGGTTTTGGAAAAGTTTTCCCTGTTTCAATTTGCAGAGTTTCATTTCTCAATACATAGTAGGCCTAGCAGCTAATTTACTGGCATTTTATTGGTCCAAAAATATAATTCTAGAATATTTGAGGTGGTGGGGAGTTTAAATTGATCAATTAGTGTGATTCCCCGTACTTAGTTCCAATTTAAGCCTCATGCGAATTTAGTTCCAATGGAAACGAATTTAGTTCAAATTTTGGCGAACTTAGTTCCAATTTAGGCGAGCTTAGTTCCAATAACTAGAGAAAAACGAAAACGAATTTAGTTCCAATGCATGCAAATTTATTTCCAATGGATGCGAATTTAGTTCCAATGGATGCGAACTTAGTTACAATGCAAGCTAATTTAGTTCCAATGGAAGCGAATTTAGTTCCAATGTTTCAGGTGTGGGGCGAGCCACGTAGTTGGCGAAGAATCTGTTTAAGGACAATATTTGGTGGATGGTTAAATTATAATTGTAAATAACTAACCTAAAACGCCTAACCTCCTAACCAAAACAATCTTATCCCAAACAACGCCCAACCTCTTAACCCAAACAATTCAATTAAATTCATTTATATTTAATCATTTAAAATGATATTCATTGTAAAAAACAACGCCCAAGGTCTTAACCCAAACTACGCCCAACCTCCTAACCCAAACAACGCCCATCCACCTAAACCGAAACAACTGGAAATATTGTATTTGGTGTGAAAATGGCACAATGTTTAGGCCTATGACTTGGGTATATAATACTACAGACTCAGTCAGTCAGTACCAGTATACTCGTGATTAATAAATATTTACAATTGTTGTTGACCCTGACCCACCCCAAATAGTGGCAATAAGCAATAGGCTTCGCCTACTACGTGGCTATCCCCACGATTGAAACATTGGAACTAAGTTCGTACCCATTTGAACTAAATTCGCTTCCATTGGAACTAAATTCGCATGCATTGGAACTAAATTCGCTTCCATTGGAACTAAATTCGCATGCATTGGAACTAAATTCGCTTCCATTGGAACTAAATTCGCTTCCATTGGAACTAAATTCGCTTCCATTGGAAGTAAATTCGCTTCCATTGGAACTAAATTCGCATGCATTGGAACTAAATATCGAAAGTTATTTAAGACGAATAAAACAATGACGTTATGATTTTAAGATCTGAGGTCTGCTATAGGCAATTCTCGTAAGACAGCCAGTAGTTGTGTGGATCTAAAGGAGTTTCATTTCTGGAGAAACAAGAAAACTTAATCCAAGACTCTGTGTCAAGCGCTGCCTTACCTTACCTTAGAGACATTGTTGAGGTTAAATTCTACAAAGACTGCAGCAAATTGGCATATAAAACAAGTTTTGAAAGTCCGGCAATTTCATTGCCATTTCTCCGGGTGAAGTTTTCTCCGGAGCAGGTGCCGAAAATAAAAACCAAGAATCGCAGAATAAAATTATCTAAGAAAGAAACATTGACCAATGATCAAACAACTTTTGGTAAAGATGCCGGAGAGTCGAAGAAAATTTTGGTTCGAAATGCCAGCTTCATCAGATAAAACCGATCTAAACATCGAATATGTGGATGACCTGTGAAATGAAACGCAAATGGGAAACTCATCCCGTGATTTATTGCCGCTACTCATCCCGCCTGATAACTGTAAACTTTGGGCGATACTGTTTAATACAGTAATGTGAACTTTCGGTGATACAGTTTAATTAATGTAAAATTTGATTATATGAAACTACAGTATATGAGTGGTTACTGGTTAAGATATACAGTATCATAAGAATTCAGTATGTAGGCCTATTATAAATTAATTTTACTGGATATTTCGGGGAAAAAAGTCAGAACGAAATGCCAGCCCGCAAAAGTTCGAAAACTGTAACTGCGATTATCACACTACACGGAAAAACACTTACTAGGTTTTGGCATGAAGCAGCCGTACTGTATCTACTACTACTAGGATCGGCATGCTGCATTGCAGCTGCATTTTTAAGAATGCTGTGCCGGCTTATCGACAAAATTGCACCGCCACAGATCCCTATCACCCATGACATTTGCTAGATCATCCTCAACTTCAAGGCCAGTGTCCTTTAAGATGCGTCTCAAGAAAGTCATGGGCTGTCCACCACGCTTATTCACTCCATGGGGCTGCAAAGTACAAGATTATGCACTGGCTGGTCCTCACGGCGAAAGCAATGTCCTGCAAAGCGGAGGCGATTTTGTTCTAGTGTCAAGCTTGGGGGAACCAATGAGACACCTCCAATGTTATATAGTGTCTGGTTGGAGATGTGTGCATTGTACTTGACACAATGAACCCGGCGTAGCATACTTGTGAATGTGCCATCCAGAGATTTGGTGTCCTCAGCAGTTAGAGCCATCCGCAAGCGTGGACACCCAAACTGTATTAAAATTTGTATTCTGTACCGTACTCCCGTACTGTATCACATGGGTGCAACTCTTGCCCAAAAAACTGGGCTCATACTGTAGGCCAACAAAGGATAGTCTATAAACTTACCAACCAAAGTACCAACCAGTAGAACTCTGATTGGTTTCAGTTAGCGCTTGCTTTAGATTTCTTGCTTCAGTTGTATAGGGGAAGAATTGACATTCCAATGAGTTTACATCATACGATTTGCTCTCCTCTTCATAGATTGATCTGAATGTAACAAACAGGTAAAAACTGATCTACAACTACAACTAACATAAACGACAAAGAAGAACATATATTTTTCCACATCCAGTATGAAAAGCACACCAGCTACCCACAGCAGCGGAAATATCAACATGTTCTTCCGGGATTTTATGACGATTTGATGCGGATACATTTCAATATAAATCACGATCGAGAAGACCCGCACGGTTAGGTTCGCCACACGACCCCACCAGCCCACCCACCCCACCGGCCCACCCACCCCACCGGCCCACCCACCCCACCGGCCCACCCACCCCACCGGCCCACCCACCCCACCAGCCCACCCACCCCACCGGCCCACCCACCCCACCAGCCCACCCACCCCACCGGCCACTCATTGTTCTTTAAATCTTAATGAGATACAGTTTAAACCTCCACCTTCTTACTGTAGTGGGTGGGTTAGAATTTTTAATTTTGTTTTCATTCTTTGATCATTAGGCCTACAGTACCACATTTACTTTCTTATTGTTTTCAAAATGGAAAGGGAAAATTAATCTTATTAATTTATAGATGGGAATGCAAAGTCCGTTTAATGGCTAAGACGACTTAAGAATAAAAACATAAAGTCCGACTTTAAAAAAAAGTTGTTAATACATACTTACGCAATCAAACTGCAAGGAAGGAGTTACAAATACGAGAGCTAGGTTGGGGTTTTGTCCCTTTATACCTCGTTTTATGTTGAGGTTTTTGCTGCGTATTTGTAGGTTTTGGTCACTACTGGCAACAAGGGCCAGTGTAACTACCAAGAATAGTATAAACCAATTCATATTAATTGATTTGCGATTGAGAATTAAAGTTCAGCTAATAATACGTTTATACCCAAAAATAATATATACAGTACTGTATTGTACGGTATAACTACTTTCGCTATTCTTATATATTCGTGAAATAAAAAAAATAATAATGTAGATTTTTTATCAGCAGTTGTATCAGAATGTTTTAGTTTTGGAATAAAACTACATTTTATGCCATTATCCAATTAATTACAGCTCTCATTATTTCTCACAAGTTTATTGGGAAGTCAATAATTCCACTGTAGAGGGCCTACTGTACAGTACTTTCGTAACACGTCGCCTTTTATCGCAGAATCATTAATTTGTGCTTCACAATCCGTCAATCAAATATAATTGTCTGGGAAGTTTGTTAAGGAGGAATTTAAAAGGTCGTGGCGTCTTTGTGCAGCTGCATGTCTATTGGATTCCTAGCAAGGAATACAACTCTACTACAGGACTGGAAGAGTTAAAGTAAGCCCCCCGCCATGGCAACGGGGTACTTTTATATTTTATTCGATTCGCATAGAAAACCATGCGCTATAGGTTTTTGAGGGTGGGGATTCCAATGTAGTGATTTTTGTTGAGTCAATATCTGAGGGCAATAGCTACAGGGAGGCTAACATTTTCGAACCAAAACAATAAATGAAGCAGGAAATTCAGGGATGCAGCTGACAATGTATAATATTCATATTTCATTAAGTAATTAATAATACTGTAACTGCATGCAGTAACTGCAAGTATCTTTGTTTCCATTGGATAAATTAATTATTCTTCAGTACACAGTAGTAAGCTACCAGTCTACCGGTGAAGTGGTTAAGCGAAAGATGATAAATACTGCATATAATTCAATTGTTTGGTTAAATAACAAGTGCAACCAATCATGGTAGACAATGAATTTAATCTCCGCCCTTCCCTTGTCAAAGGTTGGCATATTAAATATATCCTTGCCCTCTCGTGAACAAAGGCAATAAATAGCAATGGAGAATCGATAAGAACCATCAGCCTATTTCCTTTGTAAACTATTTTTGAACTCTAAACATTATTAACACATTTTAGCGCGCGCAACGGGGCAACGCATGAAGTGAAGATTATGTAGTCTTAGCGTATGCCACTACATAGAGTATAGGCCTACAGGTATAGGATACGTACATTACACTGTTGAAAGCATTTGATGGTTGTGGGTTGTTATTGAACATACAGTAGGCCTATTGTCTTATTTTAGTACTGAACCGCTTGGAATATGTAGGCCTACTAATGATAAACGTCGTATAGGCCAGCCCTGCAAACACTTTAACGTTAATAATGCATTAATATACGTTATTTTCTGACAATGCCAACGTTAATTATTAACGTAAAAAATACATATAAATAACGTTAGTTTGGCCGCCCTTTTAACCTTTTAACATTTTAAACGGTAGTGATTTGGATCGTCAAAATATATTGTATGTTTAACGTAAAAAAATGACATATTACTGACAATCAGTTTGGATCGTTGGAATATATTGTATGTTTAACGTTAAAAAATTACATATTACTGACAATGATAAAAACAACTGTAATGATTAACGCTTAATTAATGTTTAAAAGTTAATTAAACATTAAACAAAATAATTTAACATATTC